>SJYV01028166.1:207341-244202 GCA_006410875.1 Neotragus pygmaeus
GGGAAAAAGAGAGGCTTCAGCGTGAACGAACCCTGACCCAGCTTCCAGGACAGAGCCGCCGGCCTTTCCGACCTTGCGCGGTGGTCGGGGCACCGGTGACCAGGGGTGAGGGGCACTCACTTGTTGCAGTGCTGTTTGAGGTGCTTCTTGTAGCCGTCGTCATGTAAGACCACCTCAGGGTTGCAGGTGGCCAGCCAGTCTGCATTCTTTAACTCTGGGAGCAGCAGCTGGTTCTTTGTCTTCTTCCCCTTCCTCCCTCTGGGGACCGGAGCGGATAAGCCTGAGACAGAAAGGCAGGGAGGTGAGCCAGGGCGCCTTCAATGTGGTTGTTGGAACAGAGCTGGATTAGGGTGGCAGGGGGGCTGTACATGACAGCCCTGGACGAAGGACCCTGCTCCTCAGCCCCCAGGCACGGATGGTGAGGGAGCACCCAGTCCCCTACTCAGTGAACCCCTGGTCCATTCAGTCAGTTAGGAAGAATCTACCAAGTACCCTGCAGGATCAAGAAAGGTGCAGCCGAACCTGCGTCCTTGGGGACCCCACCACCCGGCTGGGGAAAAGGAACACTGAACTTGAAGATGAGAAGGTGAGTGAGCTGCGGCTCAGCACAGGGAAGGAACAGTCCCAGGAAACACACACACAGAGGTGGAACTGGGGTGGGGCATGCCTTGGGTCACAGGAGGAGATGCTGTGACCCCGAGGGCGGAGGGCAGGAGCAGAGAACTTCAGGAGGGCCCAGCCACACTTAAAAAACATCCCAGGTAACATGGATGAGTGGGAAGGAGAATGGAAATGAACAAAAATCAGCATCCTTTCCCACCGGTGGCATTCTGAAATACACCTGAGAAGAGAGAGAAGTCCCCAAAGCTCAGCGATGTGGACCAGCACGGAAGAGGGAGGGAAGGACGCCCTGCCACCCCGCACCTGAGTGGTTCTGGAGCGTCTGGGCCTGCCCGTCTTTGGTGGGCGTGATCAGCTCCCAGATGAAGCTCTTGATCTTCTCGTCCCCTTTGTAGTGCTTGACACAGTACACCAGCAGGGCCCGGCAGATCATCTCCATGTCCTTCTCGTTCAGATGCCACTTGAACCGCCCGTGCGTCAGGATGTCCTTCCACCGGCCCCAGCTGAGAGTGGACCCCCAGAAGAGCATTAGAGGGAGGAAGGGCCCCTCAAGACACAGGAGCCAAGTGCGTGTCTTGACCCCTGGTGGGGCCTGTTAACCTCCCTGAGGGCTTTGTCTCCTGAAAAACCTTGGAGGCCTGCACGCTGCAGTCCAGCAAATGCCACTGAGGGGACCTCGACTCTGGACAGAGAGCTTCCTACGGCCACCAGAATGTTAAGAAGGGAGGAATGACAGTATCTGGAGTGAGGAATACATTTGGAATTAAGACAGAGTCCAAGTGCAGTGCTGGAAAGCGATGGGGAGCTCCCAGAAGCTAAACCCTCGGCTTCTACCAGCGCCAGAGCCCGGCACACATCAGGCGGCAACGCTAACATCTGCTGCACTGATTCCCTTACGTCCTTGGGGGGGAAAGGCCGGAAATCAGTACCAGGCGGCAAATGAGTCCCAGAGATGTGCTGTGACAAACACATGAGAGAATCACGGCACGACCGTAAAATGGCGGCAGAGCGCACTGCCTGAGGGGCCTTCGGGCAGGAAGCTCAGTTCCCTCTTCCTCTAACAGACCCTCCCTCACCCAGACCCCAGAGGGGAGGGGAGAGCCACGCTGGACACGTCTCGACTGAACACAAGAGGGGAAAATGACGAGGGCGAAGAGGCGACGCTGACACCCACCCGAAGATGAGCAGGTTCTTCTCCACCCGGAAGCACTCGGCCCGGAGGTAGCGCCTGGTTTTGTCGTTGAGGCGCCGGGACCTCGTGGGCCTCTCGTCAGAGTCGCTGTCCAGCTCCGAAAACTCCATGAGCTCGTCCTCCTCGAAAGAGTTGTAGTGTTTGGTCTGCTTCCGCACGCGCGGGCGGTCGAGCACCAGGCTCTCCTGGAGGCAGAGGGTCTGCTGATGAGAAGGCCCTGGTCTCCCTGCGCCATCATGGCGGACCCTGCTGCCGCTCCGCAGGACCCACGCGGGGAAGTGCCACACCCGCCTCGACCCCCAGCAGGAAAGGCCCTTTCCAGCACACCTGCTGGGTCTACGGCAAGCAGAGGGGACTTGTTGAGGCTGGCCTGGCCCCCCGCCTCCCTCCAGGGCTGGTCGCCACCATCTGCTGGTTCTGCACTCTTTTCTAACAAGGGAGAGGCCCCCCACTCAGGAGTGGCTGCCTGGGGCACCCCGGCTGTTCTGCCCAGCACGCGGAGGTGGCTCCGGAGACAGGAGTTGGAGAATTCAACACAAGTTAGTGCTGCTTCCTTTTGTGCCCTCCACTGGCACCACTAACCTTTAGTCTTTCATGGAAGAGAGAAACGCACCCATCCGGTGGCTCCCTTGGACACAACCATGACCACTTCTCTGGTCTCTGTCACTTCATGCTTCTCACCCCCTCCGCCTAGGCCTCTTCCGGAAGCTCGGCTACTAGGCCTCTTCCGGAAGCTCGGCTAAGCCCCTGCACACCCATCTATGCGGCCTGGATGTCCTCCCTGCTTCAATCATCATCCCTTCCGCCTGGATGCTCCAACTGCTTCTGACTGTCCCAGGGCAAGGCCTTTTCTTCCCCCTCTTGCCCACCGCCCTGTACACAAGTCACTTCCTGACCGTGACACTGTTCAACACTAGAAAGAGGTTACTAAGGGGATGGCAGAATCCTCCTGTTAGGAGAAGAGGCCGGACTAAGCAACCTCTGGCGATCCTACAGAAGAACTGGCAAGGCTGGATGCTGGTTACTGAATCAAAAGGGTGTAAGCAGGGGCTGTCTGCTGGGTCTGTGAGCCCAGGAGACTTCAACACGCATCTGAGGACAAGGGCAGTGACGTGTGCTCAATCCCAAGGGAGGTGATGGGGTCAGAGATGGAGGGTAGGGCAGCTAATACTTCTGGGAGCCTCGCAATGGGCTGGGGGCAGCGGCCTTTGCAGTGTTACCTCCAGCTCTGCAAACTGGGTGCCACCACCTCCTTTGTTCACATATCTCTCTCTTTTTTCACTTTCTCAGTGAGGTCAAGTACCTTGCCCAAAATTCAGACAGTGGATGGCAGAGCCAGTATTCAAACCCTGGTTTTATTCCAAGGCCATTCTCTTCCTCATATTCAGAAAGAGAAAAACTCAAGATACTGAAAGAATGGAAGGGAACCTAATACACTTTTCCACGTCATGCTTTTTTCCACTAATGCTTGTCAGAGGTAAAAGTCCTTGCATAGGAAGTGCTGAAATAGAGGAAAACAGTCACATGCCAAGGATAGGATATTGGCTTGGGTCACTGGGCTGATCTTGATCTGTCTGGTTAGTTCCAGTTCAGTTCCAGTTCTAAGTGAATTTTTACTAAAATTCAAAATTCCAGTTTTAATAGAATTTCCCAGGTACCCATTAGGTCATTTTAAATACAGTTAACATTTCTCAAGCTCCATCTATGTGGCAAGCATGTTTTAAGTACATTACATGTATCATCTCATTAAAGAACTAAGGCTCAGGAGTGAATCATGGTTTGACCTGGTAGGAGTTTATGGCCCTATGAGATATCTGTGAAATGTTCAATGAAATAAAATATTCTCAATGCTGTACCTTCTCACTCTTTGCTTCAGTGTCCAGTTCAGCTATTTTAGCCCACTTCTGCCAAAAGTTTGGGTCATCTAAGGAAATATCCGTTCTGTTTCCTGAAGCCACAAAGCTAGCCTGTGAAGAAGAAAGAACCAATAAACCATATCTGAATACAATTAATAAAACACCCTGTGATCTCCAGTGCACCACAGACACAAGTATATGCTCCATCTGCATTCAAAATCAAAACCTCTAACAGAGTTGCCAAAATGTTAAGTGGAAATCTCAAAGCTATTCTTTTAAAATTTTATTTCAAACATTGGGCGAGGAAATTACAATTTCAACCTACAGGATCATTTTTTGTAACTTAAACTCAGTGGGAGACAATGGTAAGCATATGTCTAGCTGCCTGTGAAAGGGTTGATTCTTACAACTTCCCTGGACGTGGTTTCTCTTTCAGTTCACCAGGTCCCAAGTGTCCATGCTGGGACAGGCCATGGCTGGGCAGTATGAGGTCTGCAGAGATGAGTTTTGCCTCTTAAGTGCAAAATGTCCCTGGAAAAGCCCTCCCCCTATAAGTCACCAGATGGGTGATTTACAGAACAGGTCATGAAGCTTAGAGAGCCCGTGGTGAGGGAACCCCAGAGGGATCTGTAAGTGGTTTGGTTAAGTTGAATTCTAAACCCAGTGACCTGATGGGCAGAGGAAAGAGGCACCTAGGCTAGAAGCTTGGAATCTTGGATAAACACTCTCTCAAGTCTTATGAAATGAACAGAATACTTGCTTGAGTTTGAGGAATGGAGTGTTCACTGGAATTTCAACTCTCCAACATTGACCAGGGATTATACTATAAGGGAGCTGAGAGGACCAATCGAGGATTCTGGAGCAATCTTTGTGCATAATTAGTAGTGCAAATTGCAAACCCAAGTGTCCTCCCTGCCCACTGAAGATCAGCCAAGGATTTGAAGGGGTGAGTTCTTTTATAGCTTCTGACCCATCATTCAAACCTCTTCTAAGAATCTGCATTTTCAGAGTGGCACACAGAATAGGCACATAGCCAGAAAATCTCAACAGTTTGCATTTAGAGAACTAGGAGCCCAGCTGATGAGGGTCAAAGTATAAAGACTTTCCTTGTCACTGCCCCGCCCCGCCCCACGTGGACGCTGCAGAGAAGGCCCTATACCTTGGCGAAAGTGGATCCTTTCCCCTCAGACTGGATGGTGATGGTATGTGTCCTCCTCTGCAGGATCTGGTCTATGTCTTCTTCACAGAACTTGGAACCTTCGTCCTCTTCATCCATCAAGGCGCCGTAGGCACCTTTCCGGAGCAAGTCCTCTACCTCCATCTTTGAGAGCTGCTGTACCTGGATGGGTCACCAAAGGCTACTCACAAAGTGGGAAATGCACAGGAGGAAAACAGCCTCAACTCTGACCTTCAGGACTTAGCACCCAGTTCCTCCACTCATTGTTCATGTCAGAAGAATAAAGACATGGACAACGAGTTTAAAAAATGAAAACCCAGATAAAGACATGCAGGAGAATGATGGAGAGGGCGGGCAGACGATCCTCTACAGGGAGCCCTGGAATAAAACCCAGCCCAGGACCCAACAGCCCTAACATTCCTCAGGATGTTGGTTACTATCAAATGTCACAAACTGTTAAAACTAGGCACCACCGGAAAGAATATGTTTAAGGTTTATTTTATGTTTTAGTTTGAGTCTGTATCTTTAAAAACCTCCAGATGGACCAAATTGAGCTAAAGAATAATGATTTATTCATTATTAAATAAAAACAATAGTAAATTGGAAATGATGTCATTTCTTAACTAAAGAGAGGATCCCATGCCAAGTGTGATCTGCTCAATTGCTTGCTGAAAACAGGAAATGGGAGTTCAAAACACGCTTTCCTGGTTCTAATTAAGAATCTGGTTCTCTTTATATATCAGTCACAGGAGGGAATTCCACGACTCCCAGCGCTGTACCATGAAGTATTATACTTAGCAACATATGCAGAGCTAAGAGGATACAGAACATCTGGACGAAAGGACAGCTCACTTAGAGGGCCAGAGNGGGAGGGAGGCTCAATGGGGATGGCATATATGTATAGATATAGTTGGTTCATGTTGTTACACAGCAGAAATCAACACAGCATTGTAAAGCAATCATCCTCCAATTAAAAAATATAAATTAAAAAAATAAAAGTTTATTTACTGCAGTGTTATCCAATGTTGGGCAATCCTACCACCTAACTGCTCCTATGGATTCCCTTATCCATCTAGAGATGCAGAGATTCACCCTCAGTAATCCTCTGTTCTAGAGGACTGACCATCAAAGATGTGTGTGCGTGTGTGTGTGCTCAGTCATGTCCAACTCTTTGTGACCCCATCGACTGTAGCCCACCAGGCTCCTCTGTCCATGGAATTCTCCAGGCAAGAATACTGGAGTGGGTTGCCATTTCCTTCTCCAGGTGATCTTCCCAACTCAGGGATCATATCTGTGTTTCTTGCGTGTTCTGCATTGGCAGGCAGATTCTCTACCACCATGCCACCCGGAAAGCCCCAGAGACGTGTGGCCTGACTCAGTTTAGTGAAAGAGAGCCTTACAACAGCCGTAGGAGCGCAAGCTTCTGGCAGGTGGGGATGGAGGGGTCTGGGCTGCACCACAACCCCGTCTCCGGGCCTAAGAGCAGCCCCAGCATACTCACGCCATTCGTGCTGCCCTTCCGGTTGATGTCCTGAAGGACGGCCTTGTCCAGGCCCAGCTTCAGGCTGGCCTTGTCGAACATTTCCCGCTCGTAGGAGTTCCGCGTGATGAGGCGATACACCTTCACGGCTTTACTCTGGCCTATCCGGTGACACCGGGCCTGAGCCTGGGGAGGAAGGAGGGGCACACGCGTCAGGGCACCAGACAGGACGGTGGCAGCCCAAGGGATGGGGAAGTGATGCTACGTTCCATGGGGTGTGAGTGGCTTGCTCTCAGAGGTGGGAGTCATGGGACTGACTGTGGAGCAGAACTCACCCCGCTGCCAGCCATCCCTTCCAGAGCGCTCCTTTCACCTCCCGTAATTTATGGGGTGACCCTCATGTGCTGGGATCCAGTGCTGAGAGGGACCTGGCTTCCTCCCTCCCCAGCCTGAGGTCTGCGTGCAGGCACTCGGTCCCCGGAGGCTGCCCTGCTCTCTGGGGAAATGTGCCATTCAGAGCCAGCAGCCCCACTTGCTAAGTTATTTTTATTTTACCATAGAAATTTTCACACATAAGACAAAAGCAGAGAAAAGTACTAGGGCCTCTTGTGGTCATTTTTATTTCACGTCTCTGCTATGCCTTGATCCTCTAAGATTATTATGGATATTGTTTCATCTTCACATATTCTAATGCGCATTTCTAAATATAAGGACTCTTGTAAGATATATTACCATGGCTATACTTCAGAAAATCAACGCTGAGTACTATCTAGCCAGTGTTCCTATTTCCCTGCTTATCTCATATATATGTTTTTAAGTTCACTTGTTTGGATCAAGATTGAAATGAAGCCCATGTATTATAATTGGTTGATATATTTCAGGTCTCTTTTAATCTACAGATACTCCCTGCCTGTATTCTCTCCTTTTATAAAATGCAACTTCTTTGCTGAAGAGACCAAACACCTCTCCTGTAGTTTCTCACACTCTGTATTCTGCCACCTATGCTCTGGCTGCATTATTGAACAGATTCCTCTATTCCCTTTACTTCCTCTAAACTGGAGTTATACCTTGAGACTTGATGAGGTTAAGAATTTACCTTTGGCAAGTGTATTTCACAGGTGGTGTATAAATTTCCATCAAAAGGTATATGATGTCTGGTTTGTCTTTTGAAGCTGATGATCACCGCCTAGACTCATTATATCATTAGGGGTCACAATTCCCCTCTCTGATTTTTTTGGTGATCCTGATGTACAGTTCATAAAGGAGAGACAAGCTAAATGTCTAGCTCTTTCTCTTCATATTTAATCAGTTTCCAAATGAACACCCTCCAGAAGTGACTAACAAAGATCTTTGTAATTAGTTTTTTAAGTAATACAATGAAAGTATGCATTTAAATAATACACGTGCTATTTTTTTTTAACTGCATTTACTGCTGTTATTATTCTTAATGCTGTTCAAATATGGCCTGTGGGAACCTCTTCGATGGGTCCTGGTTTTCTGAGGAAGACTAGAAAAAATTCTGATATTGTATTTGGAGGCATCAGTATAAACTCACAGTTGGGGTATGCTGTGTGTAAAGAGAAAGATATGGACATGTCTACACTTATGTTCATATGTTATGTCAAAGATGAGCAGTCTCTGACAGCTCCCTTGCTTTCTGGTATGATAACATGTTCCATGCTCCCACTGCATATTTCTTGCCTAAACCCAGATTCAGCCCTTTTTTCAAGGAGTTCAAGAGCCTCTTTTGCTCCAGTGGCGGTGAGAGACAACAGTCTGGATGCTCGCTGCCACTGGCTTGCTTGGTCGTTGGTCCTGGGTCTACTCGGCAGGCAAAAGTACAAGTGTCTGTGTGTGTGTAGTGTGTATGATCATGTGCACACATAGGAACAAACACATCATGAAATCATACTGTTAACTTTCAATTCCAGTTTGGGACTATGGGATTTTATCTTCCTTAACCACACAATCTGTATCTCTTTTTAACCACGCTGAAAAGCTCAGTTCTCAACCATGCCAATAACATTACCTATTTGATCTATCCTACAATATATACCAGAAAAATAGATATCAGAAAAATAGCATCATTATGATCCCTTCTCCCAAAAACATAATTACTGAAAACAATGTAAGACTTATCGCCCTCCCACCCTAGGCCATATCTTATTAAGTATGCACAGTCAAACTGCAGTGTTTTATACAATACTTGCAAATAGGTTTCTTTTTGCAGTGTCAAGATTGGCAAGTCTAGAACACTTTCTGTGTAATCTAGGGTTGAGCCAATTAGTGAATCTACTGAAGGTAAGAGGAGTCAGGTTTTTCATTGTTGACAAAGGAAGTTACAAATATGGAAAGAAGAAAAACTAGAAAACCTCTCTGTGGTGTCAGACTGGATTTGGAGGTTATCAGTATTGTCATGGTTAGGTGTGCACGAATGTGTACACAGCCACACATATACAGACATAGAAACAGACATAAATGTGTATTTATGTTTATATGTTTAGGTAGACATATGCATGTATATACACATATATACGTATGAAGGAATCGCATGTATTTATGTGTATCTGGATTCCCTTTGTGTGTGTGTGTATTCTGGCTCTGTCCACTGAGAGGGCCTAGACGCAATGGCATCCTAGTAGCAAAGAACATAACTAACTCTCAGATCTTGGTTTCTAAATTCCATTCTCCATAAGAAGAACAAGGCCTGTCAGAGAAGTGATTAATTCTAGGGCCAGGGTAGTCAGTCTGAAATAGATCACTATGCCAGAATGTGAGGAAGAATTCAAAGGATGATGGAGACACATCAAAATAATACCTGAAACTTGAAGAGGCTTCCACTGGCTGGGTCTAGGACTAACTCAACATCAAAATAAATAAAATGATGGACTATAACCCACTGAACAGAAGAAGAATCCATGAGTACCTACTGACATAAACAAGCTAATGGGAGAAAAGGGAAGACTCTTCCATGGAGTAGAAACAAATGTAGAATGACTGTTAGAAAATCAACATTTTGCAACCATCACAGTGATGACTGGTCCAGGCAAAAAGGATCAATGGAAACTAAAGCCACTAGGTGAAACTTTGATGAGGAAGAGTATATTTACATACTCTCAAAGCATCTCTCCAAAATTCCTTATTAATTTCAGAGGGAAATGGGCAACTTCATAGTGGAGAAATCCAGCAGACGCCACTAATTGAGCTCAAAGTGCTTGTTATCGACAAATGAATGTTGTGTTCCTGTAGACGTGACACCCTGAGAACGACCTATCACTAAGAGGTGTCACTGAACCCGAGCCCAGTCCTGAGGAAATCCAAACACAGAACAAGGGACCATCTAAAAAGCATACAGCCTGCACGCATCAAAGAAATCAAGGGGGTGGGAGAACAAGAAATATCAAGCAACTGATCCACTAAAGGAGACGAAAGAGGAAAGAGAACTAACTGTAATGGGTGACCCTGGTTTGGATCCTGGGGAGGAACGCTGAGTTGGCCAAAATGCTCATGTAATTGTGCAAACAAACAAACAAACAAAAAACCTGAACAAACTTTTTGGCCAGCCTAATAGCTAGAAAGGATGTTGAAAGAAATGATAAAATCTGAATATGCAAGGTGGATCGGAGTTGTTGCTGTTTAGTCATTAAGTCGTGTCTAACTCTTTGAGACCTCATGGATTAATGTGGGGAGAAATGAAACCCTAAATATCAAAAGCAAAATCAAACAGTTGAATCTAGGTGTATATAATGTGGACAGCATAACCCCAAGAGAGACACTACTTTGAGTGTTTGTATTTAATTTTTCAATACCTTCATTGTGATATAATTTCAGTTTACAACTCCAACATGCCCTTTATCCAGATTTACCACTGTGCCTCACTCACTGTATCATTTCTGCCCTAACTTTCTCCTGTCTCTCCGAGTACACACAAAGACATAAACATATGTGTGCACACACACAGGCCACTTTTTGTCTGAAGCATTTGAGAGTAAGCTGTCCTGAGTGCTTTAGTCTTGCACACTAAAGTGTGCAAGGACAGTCTCTTATATAACCACAGTTTAGTTCTTAGGATCAAGAAATAAGGATAGTGTCTCTACATTAATTTAACCATGTGGGAAAGAAAAAAATTAAACCAAGTAACTTGGGAAAGGGGTATTTTGATAACATACTTTAAGCCTAATGAACACTTTGGTCCAATGAAAAGGAAATCCAGACAAGAGGGGATATGTGTGTAACTACAGCTGATTTACTCTGCTGTACAGTAGAAACACAACACTGTGCAGCACCTACACTCCAACAAGAAATAGTTAAAAAAAAACAAAACAGTTTAGTCCAAGGCTGCTGTTGTTTAGTCGCAAAGTCGTGTCTCTTTTGTGACCTCATGCATGGACTGTAGTCCTCCCAGCTCCTCTGTCCATGGGATTTCCCCAGGGTAGGATACTGGAGTGGGCTGTCATCTTCTCCAGGGGATCTTCCTGATTCAGGGAGCGAACCTGTGTCTCCAGGGCATCTCCTGCACCGCAGGCGGACCGTTTACCACTGAGCCACTGGGGAAGCTTTCATAGAATATGGGTTAGTAATTCTGAAACTACTTGATCTATGTGTATACTAAGACTGTAACAAGTGAGTAAAGGTATTGTATTATGATAATGAGACCAGGCTTCTCACAGCCAGAGAAAGGAGTTACAAATACGGAAGAGTGCAGAAGGCTACAAGGAGTCCTGTAGTGTTGGGACGGGGATCGGAAATCTCATGACAGATGAGCAGATACAGAAGGCATACAGGTGTGTGGTACACGTGCTTGTGTCAGTATGCACACCTGTGTTTCCTAGCTGTCTGCCCGGGGAGTCTAGAAGCAGTAACACTCCAGTAGCAGGGCGTGCTCAGTCACTTCAGTCGTGCCCGACTCTCTGCGACCCCGTGGACTGTGGACCACCAGTTTCCTCTGTCCATGGGATTCTCCAAGCAAGAATACTGGAGTGGGCTGCCATTTCCTTCTCCAGTGACTGAAGTATGAAGTGAGTGAAGCCGCTCAGTAGTGTCTGACTCTTTGCGACCCCATGCACTGTAGCCCACCAGGCTCCTCTGTCCAGTAGCAGTGGGCACGCTTACAAGCCAGAGCTTGATTTCTACAAGCTGTTCTCAACTAAACAGGAACCGGGGCGCCTTTGAGACAGTCAGTTCTGTGGACCTGAGCCTGAACGTCTCATGGTGCCAGGAAGTAGGGGAGTACTCACAAGCTGACAGTGCTGGTGGGGTTAGTCATTCAGTCGTGTCTGACTCTGGCGACCCCACGGACTGTAGCCCACCAGGCTCCTCTGTCCATGGGATTCTCCAGGAAAGAACACTGGAGTGGGTTGCCATTTCCTTCTCCAGTGGATGTTTCAGACCCAGGGATCGAACCCGAGTCTCCTGCATTACAGGCAGATTCTTTACCTGAGCTATGAGGGAAGCCCCACAAACTGACGGAACCGTGTCTAAAGGATAGGAGCCGATCTGAAGGGGCTCCCAAAAGACCAAATCCAAAGAGCAAAACAACGAGAGTAATGGATTCTAACCGTAAGATAAAATAAATATTCAGAAATTCACACTGAGGTGGGAGACAGACAAGAGCTGTTCTCTATAGTTAAGAGCCCAATTCCGACTGCAGAAGGAATGACTAAAATAGGAAATTTCCATTAGCCAAACATACCATGGTACTAATTACTGAAGGCAAGAACCACTGGTGGATGCTAAAATTAATAGGCAAAAGTACGATAAGAAAACAGAATATTTATAGCATTTCAAAATATCTCCTCCCAAGAAACTGACTATGTTTCAAGGTAAAAACAGTAACTTTACTGTGGAGAAACCTGGCAGAGACCACCTCAACCAAGTAACCAAACTTAACAATCATGAGCAGTAAGACATATCGACATCACGTACCCAAACCCACAGTGAGAAACAATTCTACAGAACAGCTGGTCAGTACCCTTCGAAAGTGTCAAGGTCATGAAAGATGAGGAAAGACAGGAGCTGTCACAGATTACAGGCAGCTAAGGAGTTGTAATTTCTAAAGGAAACGTGAGATCCTGAACTGGATCCCAGACCAGAAAAAGGAACATTTGCAGAAAAGTGAAGGAATCTCAATAGGGTCTATAGATCAGAGTATTGTACTGATGTTAATTTCCTGGTTTTAATAATTATACTATGGTTATACGTGCTGCTTGCTTAAGTCACTCAGTCGAGTCTATTCTTTGCAACTCCATGACTGTAGACTGTCAGGCTCCTCTCTCCATGGGCTTCCCAGGTAAGAATGCTGGAGTGGGCTGCCATTTCCTTCTCCAGGGGATCTTCCCAACCCAGGGATCAAACCTGCATCTCCTGCTTGGCACGCGGATTCTTTACCACTGAGCCACCTGGGAAACGTGTATGGTTATACAAAATGATAACATTAAGGGAAGCTGGGCAAAGGCTCTTAGAATGTTGCACTATCTTGCACTTTTTTAACTTAAAATGACTTCAGAATAAAAAGTTTTTAAAGAGATTTTGCTTTATAATGGTATATTTAGGATGGTTCCACAGTTGAATATACAAAAAGGCATTTTCAGAAAAACTAGTTTCTATACATCACTTCTCTGTTCTCTCACCCTGACCCCATCCCCCAATAGGTAACCATTTAAAACGAAGGCTTTTGTTTACCTCTCCATGGCAGGGGAGGCATGACAGATAGACAGTCATCCAGCCTTTTTAGATAAAGGCTGGCATACTATATTTTTCCTACCTTATTTTTTTTTCAGCCAACAATATCTTTAGGAGATGACTCCAGAGCAGTGTGCAGAGATACTTCTCATTCCTTTATTAGAGCTGAGTTTATTATCTTAGTCAATAAGTCTCCTACTGATGGACAACTAAGTTGTTTAGCTTTTGGCTATTACAATTAGTTGCCACACCTTCTTTCACTGTTTTTAGTGGTAGTAAATCTTTATTATTAGGAAGGAATCTGATGGCCAGCTCCGGTAAATAAAGGACATGATCAAGGTAAGTAATATGTTTTTATGGATTATGGAGACTATAAAGCAGTAGTAATATGTGGTTCTTGCCTAAGGAGGAGATGCAGGTTCAATCCCTGGGTTGGGAAAATCCTTTGGAGGAGGAAATGGCAACCCACTCCAGTGTACTGCCTGGAGAATTCCATGGACAGGGGAGCCTGGCAGGCTACATCCATAGGGTCACAAAGAGTTGGACATGACTGAGAGACTAAATGGCAACAATATGTGGTCATTAAGTACTGGCATTGATTTTCTTATTTTTTTTTGGTTCATCTGGTATTGAGGGAAAATTACAAGAGGGAGTTTCAGAAATGTTCTGAGCAAAGGTCTAACAGAGCTGCAGACATCACCGAGTTACGACCTTCTCAGAACCGGCATCCCCGCTGGTCCTCGCTACCAGCATCCTGACTCTCTTACACAAGGGCAGCCACGCCTTCGGCTGAGACCACTTTCAGCCTCCCAGAGTCAGCCAGGTCATACGGTTCTGAACACGGACATGTAACAGCAGTCAACCCGGACTAGCTGGAAAAGTTCTGCTCTCCTGAAAAAAGCATCATGCCTTCCTTCCTTATTTTCCCTACCCAGGGTTTGAAGTGTCCATCCTGGAACCAAAAGCGTGTAAACCACACTCATGGAGGCTGGTGGAGCAGCAAGACAGAGAAACCCGGGACTCTCCAGTCAGCATGAAGTCACCTGACTAGTCCTGGGATATCTATCTCTGGACTCCTTGCCAATTAGGAAAAAACACACCCCTGCTGGGGGTACAGGGGTGGGGGTGAGCAGGGGGTGCTGTCACAAGTAGCTGGAGGGTACCAGGAGACCAAGATGACTTACTGAAGATAACAGGGTGAATTCTGTCCCATTTAAGAGACTGTCATTTCACAATTCAATCTCATATACTCCTTATTTTCCTTATCAGAACTCACACACACACACAAAACTTGGTAGAGAGAGGAACATTCAGAACTAAGGCAGCAACTGAGATGAAGTCCAGACGAAACCCATTAGCAAAGGTATAAACACAGAACCTCTGCTGGAGTCAGGCCCCCTGTCCCAGGAAGCGGTGCTGCCCCTCAGCCTCCACCCAGGGAAATCAGAGCTCTAGCGCTCTCTGCATGATTTGAGAGCTCGTAGGTTGTCTCTACTTTTTAATACCAAGAGCTTCCGAGAAATATATGATACAAGTAGTCATGTTCAGAAAAATTTTAAATGGGTATAGATCCCAGTGACTGCGATGGGAAGACAGAGGGAGTCTCAGATTTCCAATTGATTCCAGCTCTCAATCCACGGTGGTTAAAGGTCCAAGTCTAGAACCTTATATCACGTCTCTACAATCACATGAAAATTCAAAGGCTGATATGAAGAACCAGGCATGCTGTTCATTCCTCTCTTGATCCTTATACTACTTCTTCAAATGATTAGCTCTACGACATTTTAAAGGCATGTTTTAAGAAGTACTTTAAAATACTACTTGTACCTTAAAGAAAATTTACATCATCAGAGAGGTTAAAAGAACTTCCCAGAGTGTCCTCTAACTCAAGCACTGTGAGCATGCTGGGATACTCTGCCAGTTCATGACACACAAGAGTTACATCTCAAACCGGTGGTTTGACGTTCCTCCTGGTACTCCGTAGTCTGTGTCCGCGGGCCACCTACTCATCAGAGGAGGACTCAGGGGCTCTCAGTGCAGTGTGAACCAGGGCCCCAGAAAGCTGCCTCCCTTCAGCCATCTCCTTTGCAGGCCTACTTTGGAATATGATTCCATTCCCCCAGGAATAGATTCCTGGGGGAAAGGCACTTTCCCTCTGACAATGGAAACGTCTCTGGGGAAGAGCGCAGGTGTCGGCCCACCACGCTGTGTTTCCACTGTGTGGTTCCGAAGCCCTGCGCGCTTCTGCCTCCCCAGGGCCTGGCCTCGTGTGGAGCACTCCTAAACGTGTCCCTTGGTCAGGCAAGAGCTGGCTGAGGACAGGAAGGAAGGAGAGGCGAGCGAACAGCCTGGGAAAAGGGAGCTTTGGAGCAGCAGAGAAGAGGAGCAGGAGTGAGCTGGAGAGTACACTGAGGAGGGGCAGGAGAGGCCTCGCAGGAGCTCGACTCACTTTCTCGGGGACTCACGCTCTGCCGAGAGCACCTCCACCTCTGTCAGGCGTGCCGCCGGCGCTCCCCCCTCCAAGTGGCCGCACATCTTGTCCCCTCTGGAACTTCCTTCCTACTGATTTTGTATCCTAAGATTCCCACTCTCACCATTCGGATCTCCCCCAAGACGTCACCTTCTTGAAGAAGGCTTCCTGGGCTATCTAAATCAGGGCACCCAACCCCCATCACTCGTGTACTCTTATCCTGTGCTGTCTCTGTGTATCGCTGTCTGGGACTATATGACTTATTCTTCCCTGTTTATTGTCTGCTTCCCCCACTAGACGAAGGCTCCAAGAGAGCACACACCACGGGTCTTGCTCACTGCCGTATCTTTGGCAATTTAAACATGCCTGGCACATTCTGGCACATCTCAGCATTCAGCAGACGGTCACTGAGTACCTGGACCGCATAATAGGGCAGTCACAAAGTCTTCCTTTCTTCTAGCAAAGAAAAGTAAACTCGATGGCATTCACGCACACTATCAGTATCAAGAGGTGGTGCCAGCAGAGGCAACGGCCACGGGGACGAGCCCCTCTCCCCACTCAGAGCAGAGAGTCAGGTCCCCGCTCCTCTGGCTGGGTTCCCTCCTCCCTCCCAAACCCTCTGCAGAGGCCACATCACCTGTGGTTGTGCTCTCGGCCAGGATGCCTGCACCCAGGCTTCCTGAATTCCCCCTTTTGGGGCCTTATCCATAGGAAGGACGGGACCCGGGCCACCTTACCATTGTTACCATGCGGCCTCTGCAAGGGTGGCATGTGCCCTCAGAGCTGGAGTGGTGCTGGCTTTTTAAAACATATATATTTCTCCAGCAAGTCCTAAAACATATATATATTTCTCTAGTTCAATCCCCAAAGCGCAGAAAGCTCCAGCAAAAAGATCAGAAGGCTGAATGAATGAACTTTGAATAATCATTAATGAAAAAGCACTAGAAACAGCAACACCGCGCTCTGACTTGGGCTGAGTTTTCAGACAGTGCAGCTGTTTCACGGCCATGGATGCCAGCTTGTCTGCAGCCCTGCCCTGGGGACTCAGGGTGACTTCAGCTGAGCCCAACTGCCACCCGGCTCCCTCTCCATCCCAACCTGGTAGGCTTCCTTGTCGAGGCTCAGAGGGGGTCTGCCTAGGATCAGTGGAGAAGCAGTGTCCTAGCAGTCCCTGCGTCCCCATGCTGCCCTGACTCCAGAGAAGCACGGACCACACCAGATCTGCCCAGGCTGTTTGAGACCACAGTGAACACTGAAGTTCACTATTTGAACCTGACCTCTGGAGCTACGCTAAAATTTCACTAGCACAGAAGGTTAAGATCATGTTCATATGGGACTCTTTTTTCGTGGTCCTGACATTTTTATCAGGTAGAACGTGCTTCAATCCACTCGTAAAGGAATGTTCTATGTCACACCCATTTTCCAAGAAGAATAATGATCATCTTCAATCAGGGTAGGAATTGTGGCTCTTCAATAACCATGAAGAACTACAGATGACCAAAAACTTGCACTCGGAAAATGTCAGAATACGGGCATATGTGTGAATGACTGTATGTTGATGTGACCTAACTGGCTAGCAAGGGCAATACCCAGGAACGGTCAGGTTGAGTTTTCTGCTCTGTTAGGGACAGGAATGCATTTCACCGATGTTCACAGCTGATTTAGCTGCAGTCCTGTGAAACACACACTGGTCTCGGCACCCCAGTCTCCAGACTTTGTCTTCTACATCACATTCCCAGCACGTGGGTGAAGGGTAAACACCAGGGAGACGGTGCTGAATGCGCATGGTTTTGGGGGTCATTGTCTCGGCCTCGTACTCCCCCCTCTCCACGCCAGGCAAGCCAAGAACACCCTGCTCCACCTCTGGGGGGCAACTCAGAACAGCCCACCATAACCACAGACCCANGGTTCATCAAACGGTAATTCTGAGTTGCTGTCAAACATCAACGAGAAGCAGGTGGCACTCTAGAAAACCTCTGTGTGCTTGGGAGGGAGGGAGGGGGGAAAGACACGCTTTTGGCACAACAGGAAATGCTGACCTCAGAAGGCCTGAAGGGAGATGAACAATCTCGTCTCCCAGCAATAACCCAGCTGGAAAAAATAAAGACAGGGAAAAAAAACAACAACCCACAGCACAACCATTCATGATTGCCATAAACATATAAAATTCTTACAACTAATCTAAATAAGAAATATGTGGGACTTGGCAACATGACACTAGGGGTCATGCTGGTTTGGTCACCAAGTCCCTAATACCTACAGAGGTCCCAGCACAAGGCTGGTACCTTATAAATATTTACTGAATCAACGGTGTATACAAAAGACCTGAGGGACTGCAGTGAATATCATGTTCTTCAATGATGCAAAGATGTCAGTCCTACTCTATAACATGTGTAAGAGCTGATCAAAATCTCAACAAATGGATATAGCTACACATAGATAAATACAGATATGTAAATGTATAATCTTTTTTTGGTAGTGAGGACTAGAGTAGTAAATACATTAAAAAAGAGTAAGTCTGAAGTTAATCTGCAATAATATTGAAAATATTAATTTGCAAATAACAATATTGCAAAGCAATAGAAATACTGATCAAAACAATAGAAAGGTTACATCTTATACCCAATATATATAACATCTCAGTACGTTTTATGGATAGTGTCTTATACAAATGGGGAAAAGATGAACTACTTAACAAACAGAAAATCAGACATATTTGGAAATAAATTAAATTAGATCCCCCCATTAATGTCATTTACCAAAACTGTAGAAGGACTGAAGACTGATATGTAAAAAAATAAACCAAAGAAATCCAAGTAAAGATTCTGAATTAGCATACACATTTAACTATTTTATCTCCTCAAATGTTTAAAATAAGTAAAGGGATTTTTTTTTAATGCATAATAATACTCTCCCCCAAATAAACCTATAAATAGAGCACAAGAAGCTATAATAAAATTCTGGAAGTTGGAAAATAAATCAAGTGATAACTGATTCAAAGAAATCCCAGGTGAGAAATAGCCTAATTCAGCATGGTAGAATNTAATGCATAATAATACTCTCCCCCAAATAAACCTATAAATAGAGCACAAGAAGCTATAATAAAATTCTGGAAGTTGGAAAATAAATCAAGTGATAACTGATTCAAAGAAATCCCAGGTGAGAAATAGCCTAATTCAGCATGGTAGAATATCCGAAGGGATCAGGCGCTGGTGGCACTAGGTACCCCTGAAAGTGGGGACACAGAGTCTGAACCTAAGAGAACTGACTAGTTGAATCCCTGCTGAAGCATCTACTATAGATCACCCACCTCAGCCTTGAGAGCGAAAAAAGACCTGTCGCTTTCTACCTAGGAAATACCACACAGTAAAAGGCAGAGGTGTCACACTAAAAAAGGGGAGAAGGAAAGAAATTGAGACTTCCCTACCTCTCTCCACTGCTTCCCCACAAGTCAGCTCCAAGTCCAATTAAGTTCCCACCCTTTGGGCAGGAGAGAGGAAGAAAAGCACCCCAAAGCACTGACAATGGAGGCTCCTCGATGAAACGGTCCGGCTAGATGGACAGTGTTCACAGATGGAGAGGAAGGCAGCCAACACACTGGCCCACATGTCCAGAGCTTCTCATCTCTGGATGGTGCCTACCATCTGGCAGTGAAACCAGACATCTGAGGAAAGCCTGACCCGAAACATGAAGGCTTTGCTTCTGGTGTGGAGGGGCAAGGTCCTAACACACTAACCCTCCAGTAAACAACTGCAAGACCCTGGCAAAATACAGAAAGAAAACAAGTGAACAGAAAAACCTACCTGAGAGCTAAGGAAAGCAAGCAGATTTGGGGAGACAACAGGAATCTGTGGTTTCGGCCATGGGGGGAAGCAGGAGTTACGGCAAAGGTGCAGGACAGCTACAAATCTTGATGAGAAGCCACTGCCTTTCTGGCCAGAGGCACCAAGGAAAGCAGTCTGGGGCAGCTAGGACCACCAGGGAGTGAGAGGGGGCCTCCAGAAGGGACAGAGATGGTGAACCCCAAACTCTGGGTATAAACTCTGCCTAAGGGTCTGGCTGACCTCTGATGCACACACGCTTGGGGCAAGCTGAAAGCAGTCTGAGCTGAGACTAGACCTGCCAGACGCCAACAGCCTTTGCACTTTGAGACTCACCTACTTAACTGCCCCCAAATAGAAACCATCAACACCTCACAGCAATGTAACAGAATCCTGTATCTCCATAACAAAAATGTTCACAATGTCCAGGGGAAACGTGACCCGTTCTCAAAGAAAAAGACAACAGATGTCAAATCTGAGATGTTCTGATGCTTAGACAAGAACTTTAAAGCAGCTCTTACAATCATGTTCAGTGAAGTAAAGACATGTACATGATGAGTGGAAAGATAGGAAACGAGAGCAGAGAAACAACACATCACACTAAGAAACAAATGGAAATCTCAGAACTAAAATACAGTCTCTAATGTAACGAAACCAATGGCATAATAAGCATGATAGAAAAGACAGATGAAAAGCATCAGTGAACTTGAAGACAATTCAAAACAAAAGGAGAGAGAGAGAAAGGGCTAGAAAAATAATAATAAACAAAGAGAAAAGAGCCTAGGGACTTAAAGGTCAAATACAGAGGTAATTGGAATCTCACAGGGAAACATAAAAGTAGGGTGAAAGGGGGAAAAAAAAAAGAAATCAAAGAAATACTGACCAAAAGTTTCCTAAATTTGGTGAAAGATCTGCTTATGGATTTAAGGAGGTCAGTGAACTCTGCACAGGATGAAATCCACACATTATAGTCAAGCTGCCACAGACTGAAAATTAAAAAGAAAATCTTAGTAGAGTAAAAAAACACATTATATATGGGGGAACAGCTACTTAAATGACTGCAAAACTTCGCATCAGAAACCATGGGGGTGAGAACACAGTGGAATAGTAATTCAAAGAGCTGAAAAGAGGGAGAAAAAAAAAGCCAACCCAGAATTCTAAAGACAGAGACATCAACAAACAAAGACAGAGACATCAACAAACAAAAAGGAAAAAATTTGACTTGAGGAAACAGACACTGTAGGAAGAATGAAAAAATAAAAATCTATCATCATTCATCTCAAAAGGACAAGACACTGAGCCTGTGCAATAACCAGCTGAGTGCTATAAAAACTGAAAAATTATAGAAGAAAACTCAGAAATTTATGGTATTCTACCAGAGGGAGATGGTGAAGGACAGGGAAGTCTGGAGTGCTGCAGTCCATGGGGTCACAAAGAGTCAGATACGCCTGAGTGACTGAACAGCAAAGCCAGAGGTACAGAAAATGAGAGGGAAAGTAGAGAAAACAGGAAATCAGGGGATCAGTCCAGAAGGTTTGACACATGAATAACCAAAGTTCCACAAATTGAAAGCAGGCCAGAAAGAAATAATGAAAGATAAAATACAAGAAAACACCCCCTAGAACTGACAGAGTATAATTTGCCACGGGAATGACCTACAATACATCCAGTTCAACAGATACCATACAAAACCCAGTTCACTGTCAAATGTCACAGTACTGGGACAGAGGACCGATCAACACTTCTGAACAGAAAAATCATGTCGCATACACAGACCAGGAATCGGAAAGGCTCTGAATTTCTAGACAATCCTGGAAACTGGAAAACAACGGACTAACAACACCTTCAAAACTCTGTGGGAAAATTATTTCTAATCTACTCTCTCAAACTGAGCCAAACGATTGCTCAACGGTGGGAGCAAACATCCTGACAAAGTCTCAAAACCCGCGTATCATTCACCCCTTCGCAAGTGCTCTCAGAAGAGGTACACAGGGTCCACCAGCAAGATCAGATTCAAGAGGAAAGGAAAAGAAAGCTGTCAGGAGTGCTGAAGGAAGGGAGATCACAGATGGTGACTGAGCACCAGGCAGGAGGGATAACTGGGCAGAGAGGAA
The DNA here is from genome assembly GCA_006410875.1 of Neotragus pygmaeus. Taxonomy (NCBI): domain Eukaryota; kingdom Metazoa; phylum Chordata; class Mammalia; order Artiodactyla; family Bovidae; genus Neotragus; species Neotragus pygmaeus. Next base: position 228,754 of record SJYV01028166.1, read on the forward strand.
GAGACCAAAGGCCCCGGGAGAGATGGCTCAGACATGAAGCTGATGTGGCTGCACGTAACAAAGGGAGATTCAGATGGCCACAGTAAAATTTGGACCTGAATGCGTATATTTAAAATTTCACATTGAATAAAAAAAAAGTGTTATAGCTTCAGGAAAGATAAAAATCATGCAAGAAAGAAACAGTAAAGAGCATACTACGTGGCTGAGCTGTAACACATTATTTACATAAGTCGCAACAAACACTAAATAGTAATCCAACCCAGAGTACTGCATGGCAGGTTGGGAAGATGGGAGGACAGGAGGCACAGAGGTGGCAATTATGAGGGGCAGTGAAAGGAAGGAAATAGTCATCTTCCATAATGAGAACAGATAATATTTAAAACTGAAAAAAAGAAAAGAAATTACAACTACTAACATTCTTTAAAGCTACAGTTATAAACACCAAAAGAAAGCGCACAAGGAGTTTAAAAGCTTCAGGTGAGGGGAAGCTGGGGCTATGTGGTGGTATCAGGAAATGCTATTTTTCATAGGTCTAAAAGAATAATTTGCCATGTCAAATTATGTGCATGTATAACTTTGATGAAAACAAAAAACTAAATTAAGAAGAGAAAAGTAATGGTGGTTATTAAGGCCAGAAGTTCCTGCTGGGTAGAGAGTTGGGATGAAAAAACCACAAAAGAGTGAAAAGAAAAAAGCCATAAAAAAATGAAAAGAAAAAAACTTCAGACTATTTATATGATACAGTTGAGAGGTGGGGGAAGTCTTTTTAAGCATGTTAATTTAAGCATAAATAAGCACTTAAGTTTACTTAAAGCTGTTTTAAGACTGGGAGATTTATTATAAAATTTAAAACTTCTAAGAATAAAATAAATAAGCAAAAACCCACAGCCATAAAGAAAAAGTCAAAAGCAACACTGGGGAAGCATTTGCACCATATTCTTAACAAGCAATTTTTATAAATTAATTAATAAACAAAAAGGCAAAGAGTAACAGAAAATGGGAGAGTATGAATAAACAATGCACAGAAAAGAAATAGAAACAGCTAATAAACATAAAATATATTCACTCTCATTCATAATAATAAGTATAAATTAAAACAAGAGACCATAATTTTGGCTTATCGAATTAGCAGAGACCAAACGGCAAAAACAGGATTGATCAGAGTATGAGGAAAAAAAGAACATTCCCATACACCATGAAAAGGGAGATAAAAGTGTCTTTCTAGAGGGTGTTTTGGAAATATGTATTAAATGTTTTTAAAAATGTACATCAGAATTGATCTCAAGGAAATAACTGGCAACATTCACAATGACCGAAAATGATATTCAGAGTTCCTAAAAATGTTGAAAAATTGGAAACAACCTAAATAAGAGAATATCATTCAAATCATCAAAACTATATTGTAGAAAAATAAAGCAAAAAAACTATAATATATCAAATAAAAAGGTGAGTTACAATGCAGAATGTAGCATACGATCCAAATTCAAGCAAATCAACAACAAAACTAAATATATGTAGGCACAAAGAAAAGAGACTAAGAAGGTAAATGCCCAAGTATGAATGGAGTTTTGAGCTGGTGGTGGNGTGGGAGCAAACATCCTGACAAAGTCTCAAAACCCGCGTATCATTCACCCCTTCGCAAGTGCTCTCAGAAGAGGTACACAGGGTCCACCAGCAAGATCAGATTCAAGAGGAAAGGAAAAGAAAGCTGTCAGGAGTGCTGAAGGAAGGGAGATCACAGATGGTGACTGAGCACCAGGCAGGAGGGATAACTGGGCAGAGAGGAAGAGACCAAAGGCCCCGGGAGAGATGGCTCAGACATGAAGCTGATGTGGCTGCACGTAACAAAGGGAGATTCAGATGGCCACAGTAAAATTTGGACCTGAATGCGTATATTTAAAATTTCACATTGAATAAAAAAAAAGTGTTATAGCTTCAGGAAAGATAAAAATCATGCAAGAAAGAAACAGTAAAGAGCATACTACGTGGCTGAGCTGTAACACATTATTTACATAAGTCGCAACAAACACTAAATAGTAATCCAACCCAGAGTACTGCATGGCAGGTTGGGAAGATGGGAGGACAGGAGGCACAGAGGTGGCAATTATGAGGGGCAGTGAAAGGAAGGAAATAGTCATCTTCCATAATGAGAACAGATAATATTTAAAACTGAAAAAAAGAAAAGAAATTACAACTACTAACATTCTTTAAAGCTACAGTTATAAACACCAAAAGAAAGCGCACAAGGAGTTTAAAAGCTTCAGGTGAGGGGAAGCTGGGGCTATGTGGTGGTATCAGGAAATGCTATTTTTCATAGGTCTAAAAGAATAATTTGCCATGTCAAATTATGTGCATGTATAACTTTGATGAAAACAAAAAACTAAATTAAGAAGAGAAAAGTAATGGTGGTTATTAAGGCCAGAAGTTCCTGCTGGGTAGAGAGTTGGGATGAAAAAACCACAAAAGAGTGAAAAGAAAAAAGCCATAAAAAAATGAAAAGAAAAAAACTTCAGACTATTTATATGATACAGTTGAGAGGTGGGGGAAGTCTTTTTAAGCATGTTAATTTAAGCATAAATAAGCACTTAAGTTTACTTAAAGCTGTTTTAAGACTGGGAGATTTATTATAAAATTTAAAACTTCTAAGAATAAAATAAATAAGCAAAAACCCACAGCCATAAAGAAAAAGTCAAAAGCAACACTGGGGAAGCATTTGCACCATATTCTTAACAAGCAATTTTTATAAATTAATTAATAAACAAAAAGGCAAAGAGTAACAGAAAATGGGAGAGTATGAATAAACAATGCACAGAAAAGAAATAGAAACAGCTAATAAACATAAAATATATTCACTCTCATTCATAATAATAAGTATAAATTAAAACAAGAGACCATAATTTTGGCTTATCGAATTAGCAGAGACCAAACGGCAAAAACAGGATTGATCAGAGTATGAGGAAAAAAAGAACATTCCCATACACCATGAAAAGGGAGATAAAAGTGTCTTTCTAGAGGGTGTTTTGGAAATATGTATTAAATGTTTTTAAAAATGTACATCAGAATTGATCTCAAGGAAATAACTGGCAACATTCACAATGACCGAAAATGATATTCAGAGTTCCTAAAAATGTTGAAAAATTGGAAACAACCTAAATAAGAGAATATCATTCAAATCATCAAAACTATATTGTAGAAAAATAAAGCAAAAAAACTATAATATATCAAATAAAAAGGTGAGTTACAATGCAGAATGTAGCATACGATCCAAATTCAAGCAAATCAACAACAAAACTAAATATATGTAGGCACAAAGAAAAGAGACTAAGAAGGTAAATGCCCAAGTATGAATGGAGTTTTGAGCTGGTGGTGGTATTAAAAAGTATCGCTATTTTCAAAAGCAACTTAGGTAATTTTAAAACAAAATGAGCAATAACTGATAAAGGAGCTAAATAAAGACATTGATACTTGGCAAAAGTCTGTTAATTACACTGTTACTCATTTGGGGGGGATCTCTTTAAAAAAATCTTCAAACTAGTAGTTGTATATATTTTGAAAAGATAACTATATATGAAGCAAGTATTCTGGCAATTCATCTAGAATGAATTATTAAATACAAAACTGCTTTCTAGTTTTGATATATTCCTCAAAGAAAAAAAAATAATGCAAATCTCAAGAATTCTTTTCCTAAAGATCTCCACTACAGGAGTCTGAGAAATTCTTTTAGTGCCTAATCCGATTTCAGACAATTATTTATGTAATGTTAAATGTGAGCATAACCCATAGTTAAGTTGGTCGTTTCCTTTAATACTTTTTCTATAAATTCTCCTATGTTATAAGGAGAAACAGAACCTTCAAAGATCAGAACATGTGGATTTGTCATGATGACTATATAAAAACAAAGAGGTACTCTAAACCTACCAATGCCTTGGCTAATAGTTTCTAAGATCTTGAGAAGTCTTTTAACATTAAGAATAAATTTTAAAAATCCATTTGCCATCTTCAGGTCGTTGGCAGATCCCAATGGCTGGAAATGGATTGATATGGTGTAATATAACAAATGTAGTACCCTCACAGAGCCCAAGCAACCCACATGATACCCCAGGCTTTTCACCTGCATGAATAACAGAACCTAGGTTCAAGGAATTAGAGGAATACAAACAAGAAAATAAATGGGGATGCCATAGCTAGTGTGTCATAAAACCTTAGAGGGTTGGCTGAGAAAAAACATAAAACATCCCCAAGTTCAGCTGTCAGCTGGTGCTCTTTCAGCAACTTGATATAGTGATGCTTTCCAGGGTTTATTTTTCTTATCACGGGGTGGGAATGGGGTTGAGGGGGGAGTAAATACAGTATTTTCTTAACCTTCTGTATTGCTATTTGAACTGTTTCTTAAGAAAATATNGGTGCTCTTTCAGCAACTTGATATAGTGATGCTTTCCAGGGTTTATTTTTCTTATCACGGGGTGGGAATGGGGTTGAGGGGGGAGTAAATACAGTATTTTCTTAACCTTCTGTATTGCTATTTGAACTGTTTCTTAAGAAAATATAAATAAATATGCAAAATTTACTCTTTAAGCAAAGCAAGGGCTCCTATCATAGAAAATTCACTCTCAAGACACTTAAACCTGGTCATAAGATTCAACTCTGAATTTCGGCCGATCTTTCAAGAGAAGATTCCTTTTCTCTATTTTCCTAATACTTTTTTGTTGTTAAAACATAATATCTGAATGAATCAAAAAGGCGACAAAGAAAAGGAACTGCCTGCAGCAACTGATACCCAGCTTTGACACAAGGCTCACCTTCTCTGGATGAGATAATCTTCCAGGATGTCGAGACAGCGCACCATCTGCGAGAAGATGAGCACTTTGTGGCCACCAGCGATCAGCTTAGGGAGCAGTTTATCAATCAGCACCAGCTTCCCTGCGGCCTGGATCATGGCCTGCAGCTGAAAGTCCGGGGCATCGGGGCTGTGGGTTTTCCGGAAGTCCTCCAGAATTTTCTCCTCTGCCCCTGAAAAAGGATGCAACAAAAGTATTCTTTGAACAATCTATATGGGCAAAAGCAACTTTCTGTTTGACAGAGCCTAGAAGAAATGGAATGAACTCTTAGGTCCCAAACCAACAGTCCAGTGAGGCAGCACGGTGTGTGCATCCCTGGTCCATGCCCTCAATCATGGGCTCTACAGTCTGGGCACAACTGTCCTGCAAAGAACACAGGCGACTTGCTCTCCTGAGAGTCTGACCAGGTAGAGAAAGGATCTGAAATACCAAGCTGACTCAGGCAAGTAAATAAACCTTCACAGGAAGTTGACAAAAATGATCTTCCCTTGTGGTCCAGTGGTTGAGAATCCACCTTCCAGTGCAGGGGACGTGGGTTTGATCCCTGACCCTACATGTTGCTGGGCAAGTAAGCTCGCACACTGCAACCAGACAGGCCCACGTGCTGCAACTACTGAGCCCATGCCCCACAATAAGAGAAGCCCCCGAGTACCCCAACTAGATAAAGTCTGTGTGCTGCAACAAAGACTCAGCACAGCCTAAATAAACAAAGAAAAAATTTAAAAGTGGACAAAAAGACATACCTCTTGGACATAAACACTAGCGATTAGCAAGCCATGTTTGGATTTAAAATTTCATCAAAAAGTTTTGTTTAAAAAAAAAAAAGCTTCCAACATGTTCTCTATCCAGTACAGTTAATTTATCTGCAGAGAGTTTTAATCTCACTGCGCCATGATCACTTTTTCAACAAAGTAAGACATCTCCCTGATCCCAAGTGGGAAGTTTGGGCCAGACTGCAGGCCCACAAAGGACAGCAGTCAGACTCATCATCTGTCTTCTGATGGGCAGAGAACTGGTTCAGAACGGGGCTCTGTGTACTCACTGGCCAGATCACTGATGCAGATCCACTGACCTCTTTGAACCTCAGTTTAATACTTGGTAAAAAGGTCAGAATTCACACCCGAGTGTTTCATGGGAACATGACACGCAAGCTGGAAAGGCCTCCCCGTGCCCCCGCTCACCGTTGATCAGGTAGGGGTGGTTGCAGCACTTCCTCAGCTCCATCATGGTGTTGATGAGGTTGGGCATGTTGTGCTGGTTGGCCCCCTTGGTCAGGAAGGAAAAGTTCTTCTCCAGGATGGCACGGTAGTACTTTTTCTGGATATTGGTCAGCTCTACTTCGATGATTGTCTCTTGCTTGGGAGCGAGGTTCTTTTCTACGTCATCTTTCAGCCGCCGAAGCATCATCGGTTTGAGGAGAGACTGCAGTTTCTTCACCTAGTCAGGGAAACGAGACCTGTTTACCTGCCCGGATCCCCATTTAGTAATGGTTACTGGGGTGATCCCAACCTTCGCTACAGTCTCTTGAGCATCTAATCACAGAACTGCGGCAGCTGACTAAATGTAAGGTCAAGCCTGATGCCTGAACAGGAGGAGCTTACAGGACTGAAAGAAAAAAAGGGATCTGGTTTTGATTCACAAGCAATTACTGAGAACTCATGTGGGAATCTTATAAGATATAAAGGGAGAAAGATACAAAAGACAGGACCTCTTCTCCAGGATGGAGTAAACAAACCTCTCTCTCTGACATGCACTTGTATGGAGCAATCGCCTGAGGAATATTTTCAGCCAAGTTAGGAGGCACAAGTGATATACTACAAGGGGAAGATGTATATGCTGAAAGAACAGAGTAAGAAGCAGAGGGAATCTGGGGGTGGGCCAAATGGATGAAGGTGGTCAAAAGGTACACACTGCCAGTTATAAAATGAGTAAGTCCCAGGGATGTAACAGACAGCAAAGTGACTACAGTTAGTAATATCATATTGTATATTTGAAAGTTACTAAGAGTAAACCTTAAGATTTCTCATCACTAGAATAAAATTTACATATGTATGGGGAGACAACTAGATTTATTGCTGTGATAACTTTACTATATATTACTATATCACTTTACTATACTACATATATTGCATTGTTACAGAACATATCCGAAACTAATATCGTGTTGTATGTCATTTATATCTCAATTAAAAAAAAAAAAAGCAGAGGCAATCTGGAAGTGGATTCCTCCCATATCCAAATAAAAGCAGCCAACAAGTCTGGGGGTAGTGACATACACAGGGAATGCGGCAAGGTGACTCCTCCCACTCCATCAGGCAAGCTGTCATCTCAGGGGCACTTTGAGCCTGACAGTCTCCTTTGCTATGATTTGTGTGTTCTTGCCCTAACAGACCAGGCCTGGACAGCAGATCTCTATGCACTTGACTGCACTGGCAAGATGACTTGCTCACTCTCCCAAGAAGAGGGCAGAGATGGGATTCAAAGTCAAGGTACCTGAGTTCACCCTGAGCTAAAACCTGAGACGAGTAAGATTAATGCTGGTGGGAAAGTAAGAGGCAAGTGCAAAAGATCAAGTTAGAAAGAGCTGTTAAAAAATTTCAAAGGGGTAGATTCTGCACAAATAAGCTGTGGGTTGTGCCAATGCTTCCTGCTGAAATAAAGTGATTCTGAGTTTGATTTAAAGGAGTTACTTGAGCAGGTTTTAAACAACAAGGAAGAGGCTTTACTTTGTAACCAGATGCTTTCTAAAACTTCTATTTTACTGGGATTTAAAAACATATAGACATTTGGGGCCATTTTTGTGGCTTTTCCCTAACAAACCCCAATCTTCAATCTAATCCATTTAATGAACGCTTTATTTTAGCAACCACGGAACTTAGGTATGTAATCCCCCACAGGGATAAGGAATTACTGTGTAAGAACCCAAAGGGGAAAGACACAGCTAGGGACTTGTTAAAAGACGGGGACAAATGCCAAGTCTGCCACATGCTGGGTTCAGCGTTCGCCCTTCACTTGGTTCGTACCTTGAATCATTTAGAGTATACTATATGCCAGACACTGTGCTGGTCAATACAACAAACACAACTTGGGAGGAGATGTGGGCCTTGTCCTCAAGGAGGTCATTGTCTAGGAAGAAGAGAAAATGCATACCACAAAATAAGTGCAATGGGAGAAGAGGAAGCATTTCTAACGGTCCAAAAACGGAGAGAGGGCTGGAGTTGGCTTTGCAAAGATCAATAGATACTGCAAACGTCGAGAAGGGGAATGAAGTTTGATTACTCACTGCTCTCAAAGTCTGACTCGTCACTGAAGTAGAAACAAACAGTTTGGAATCACAGTGTGTACTTTTGACATCTGTTAAATTCCCAAACTTTCTCCATTCCCAAATTCTCTGCCCAACCCACTCTCACGCCACTGCTAGATTAATTTAGCAGAACTAATTGTGTCGTTGCCACAATCAAAGCCTTGCGTTGCTTCTCTAATGCCCACCAAATCCTTCAACCTGTCCTTCAAGATGTTCCCACAACACAGTGTTAAACTCCTCCGGCTTCATACTCCACAGTTCATCCCCAGCTCAGCCAGATGATCTCCTATCACTGAATAAATTCCACGGCTGCTGCTGATTGCTTTTTTTTCCCCATGCAAAGCAGTCACTATCACCTCTCTCTCTGCCTAATGAAAACTTAGCCACCCTTTAAAGTTTATTCTCCAACTGTACTCTCTCCATGCAGTTGTTCCGAAGTCCTAACAGCTGTGACCTTTCTCGCCTTGAAAGTCCTCAGCTCTGTTCACTGTTCCTCTTGTGACCCTTACACCTGTCTGCCTTATTTCTGTAATATCCAGTGGAGACTCCTACACACTGTAGATAGACATTTATTAATGTTGGTTTGTTTCTAAACAGCTTTGAGTCCGATAAGCTAGACTCAGGACCACATCTTTGAAAATGGGAAATTGAGTTGATCTGGACAAAACTGGACTGACCAACTACTCTAGTGCACACCTGCCTTCTGTTCCTCACTATCTGTGTATTTGGTTGTACTCAAGAAAATGAGCCTGGAAACATGTTGCAGGTGGTGAAGGAGGAAGGGCAAAGGATGAAGGAAGCAGAGGAGGAGGGAAGCATTGCCCTGAGGGCAGACGATGAACAAAATCACGGGAGTTATTTATACATGAGATTAGTGAAAGCAAGAGGCTGGAGATTAGGTATTTTGGATGCTGATTCATTTATTGTTTGGATAGAAACTGCTAATGATCAGTTGATCCTCCTCCACATAAATTAAATACAGGAAGCAATGCTCATTTTACCAGGGGTGTGACAACTGGCTAACTCCTATCCCCATGGTGACTTTGTTTTTCCCTTGATGGTGAAGGTAGCGATCACCTTGACTCCTCCAATCCTTCAGGCCCGTTTACCTGCTCCTCTGTCTTCAGATCTCCAAACTCCTCCAAGAAAGCAGTCTCCGAAGGGAACTGTGATGGCTCCAGGAAGTTGAGCAGACTGAAGAGCTCCTCCACCGAGTTCTGCAAGGGCGTCCCCGTGAGCAGCACCTTATGCTCCTGCACAGATTCACAGCACAGGGAACAGGTCTGAGCCGCCAAGATAGCAGGTTTGGGTAGGAAAGTGCTGCCAGGGCCTCTTGGACTCAACTTGGGGGCAATTTTGTTTTTGCTTTTATGACAACATCGAGTGATAACATCAACAAACAGATCAACCTTCCTTTCACATCCTTGAGTCCAGCAATAATTCCATGTTAGTTAAAGCACCCATTCACTCATTCACATTCTGGAGGGCCTGCTAGCCACAGACTGGGCACTGTGCCAAGGCAGTAATGTTCAAGGCTATCATGTTTGGTACCACATCATTCAGGGACCTGGAAACAAGCCAAAACAACTTATATTTCCAGGTCACAAATGCCACAGTACTTAAGATGCCCCTGGGTCCCTCTGGGAGTCAATCTGTGGCAAAGGTCAAATTGTTGACCCAGTTTGTAACAGCAACAACAAAAATGTGACTCCTGCACCATCGGAGCTACAAAGGGCAAGAAGAAAATCTAGGGTAAACAGACGGTGCACAAACAAGCTGCATGCAGATGGCTAAAGAACGCTTCCTCCACCGTGAACAGGAGGGGACTGTGTTTACAGAAAGAGCTCGCCAACTCTCACCAGGGCCATGAGCTTCAGGCCCTCCAGAAGCTTGCAGTTCCTGTTCTTCAACCTGTGGGCTTCGTCGATGATCACACAGCTCCAGTGAATCTTCTTCAGCTCAGGGCAGTCTGCCAGGATCATCTCAAACGTTGTAATGACAACATGGAACTTGAAGACGCCTGACAAGGGGTTTCCCTGAGGACGACACAAGCAAAGGCAGAGATTTACACATGGCTGGAGAGTGCAGCTGCCGGGTTACAAGCTGGACTGGAGAAGGTGGCAAGATAGATGGTCGGACCTAGGTGAGAGGCCAGTAAGCACAACCTTCCTCTTTGAGAAGAGAAAGAACAGGAGAATCAAATCAGCTGTTTAGACAAGAGAGAGATCCCACTAATTCAAAGAAACAAAAATCAAGATAGCATGTACCCCCACAAAAGCTCGATGATAGAGTATGGAAGGCCAAGCAAGGAAGCTTTTTGTTCATTACTTGCCGTGATAAGGAAAGCTGATGGGTGGTGATCCACATGTTCCTAGTCAGCAGGTGGTCTAAACCACACAGAGCTTGAATGCCCAAAGAAAACCCTCTTTGCTAGTTTTCAGGTAGAATTAATTTCATCTTGTAACTTGGGTTCTAGAACAGATTCAACGTCATGATCCTGCTTCACCTGGGACAAGTGCTACCAGGCAGGACATACTTTCGTCTTTCCGTTTGTCTTACTGCTACCATCACATTTAAAATGAGAGCTGCGTCACATTACAACACATCTTAAATTTCTCCTGGGTGTCTCCTGCTGCCTGTGAAAACTATGGTATGAGCCCTGGCTCTCCTGTGACTGTATTCATTTAATTTTTACCTTCTTTATGAAAACCAATGCTCAGGACAAGCCTATAAGGATACTGAGCAAAGTGCTTATACTTAACAAAATCTTCCTGCAAAATCCTGCTGTGCTTTAAACTATTTGTTTCCTCTTTATCCTTTAACCTCAAATCCGTTAACCTCCTCTCTCTCCAAACTCCCTGGCTGAGGATCCTTCCTTTGTTTACAAATCCCTCTGCTCACTTTCTTCACTGAGCACACCACAATTCAGATAAAATTTTCTGCATGTAAAAGCAACGTGGTAAGACAATCAAGAAGCCAAGCTTTCAGTGTCCTAAAAAGAGCCTGTGGTGTATGTCAGAGTGGAAAGTGTGCCCTTCAGTTCTGTGTTTTATCACAGATGAAGTTACCAGGGAGGAGTGAGACGTCTGCCTCAATAAGTACGTGACTCTACAGAGTAAGTCAACAGTAAGTCCACGCAGGGCGTTGAACTCTGGAAGACAAGGGGTAGAGAGGCTGTTGTGAACCACGCTGGCAAGCTGTCCCTGGATCTCTGCGACGAGTGAAGGGCTCACCTGAGCGTCTCTGTACACCATCTCGTACTGCTGGATCATCTGCCTGCTGATCTGGCTGCCGTGGTACACGATGGCATTCATCTCTGTCCACGTGCGGAACTCCCGCTCCCAGTTGGTGATGGTGGAGAGTGGGGCGATGATGAGGAAAGGGCCGTGGATGCCCCTGAGGAATATTTCTGAAAGGAACGTGATGGACTGGATGGTTTTCCCTAGGCCCATCTCATCGGCCAAAATGCAGTTTTTTCTGCAGAGTAAGAAACAGACCATTCATCGTCAACATCAGAAAGAGGCGGAGGTTGGTTACAACGAAAAAGATACTACAGAAGCATACCTTGACCTATAAGGTCATTGGTGGAGGTTTTATCAGCATTTTCCAGAGATGCAACTGAGGCAAGTTTCCATTATTGTTATTTACACCCTGCCTACTTCCAGAAGGGAACTATTGCAACTTGTGAGAAAATACATGAGATGCATCCATTGAAATGGAAACTAAAGATACTAAAAATTAAAATAATAGTGCGGCAAGGAGAAAATTATAAAATGCCTCAAATCTACGCCAGTTCTCTACCTGACAAATTTCATGGAAGCTAAGACAAAAACAAAAACACAAGTTACAGGATTCTCATTGTCTATCACCTGTGTTATCAAAGGACAGACTTCCAACCCATACCCTAGCTTCTGTGTCAGAGTGAAAATGCTGGTCTCTTGCGGTGACCCAGAATCACGGCCTGCACACAGCGGCCATCTCTGAAGGTGTGGCCCCTGTCCAGTCTTGCTCAGCACTGCACAGGTGGGCAACCCCTGACCTGCGGTGTTTCAGTGAGCTATGCCCTGAGTCCTGCTGTGAGTGACAGAGACAAGGTTGGAACCCAGGTCTCCAGAGTGCCAGCTTGGTATGGGTTCCACTTCATGTGGTCTCTAAAGTCAATGCTAGATTGCTAATAAGAATGTTAACAATTCTTATTAACCCTATAATGTTAATAAGATCTTAACCCATCTCTCTCAGATGTCATCTGCTTCGTCTAGATTCTGACAGGGACTGAAGCTCAGGGTCGAAAATGACAAGTCGAGGCCATCCATGGCTTGCAAACAGAGAGTGGAGTTGGGACTAGAATACAGATTCATTTGCCTTCAGAGCCAATTTGTGTTAAAGACTTCGGAGATAAAAACACAGTTTTAAAGGATCTTTTGGGGTTTTGTTTCATTTAGGTTGAGCCCAATCTTCTGGTTAGACTGACAAAGGAAATAAAAGAACAATGTTGATGACATCTAAAGATCATTACTCTCCGGCCAGAGAAACCAAACCAAACCAAACCCGACATGAAAAACAAGTCCTAGTATGCCTGATGTACAGAAATCACCCACTAAACTGATGGCTCCAAGGCACTCCTCCATCACTCTGCTGTTGTCTCTCTATGCAGGCTAAGCCCACCATCTCCCTCCTAGCACAAACGTTTGGTAGAAAAATCAGCCCTAAAGACAGGACTGGTTCTGGTTCCACACCTGTTATACCAGTTAAAAAGAAGCCAGTTCATCCCCTCCAGCTGGTACTCCCGGAGCTGGTTACTGTTCTTATACTCTCGCGACTTCTCAAGTTTCTGCCAGGAGTCTGAAGCGGGTCGCTCCTAGGAGAGGGAGAGCAGAGAACACAGGACACATAGCGATGTTTCAGGAGCACGGTGTGGAGAGGGATGCAGGGGGGTGATGGGGAAGGTGGCGAACCTCACAACGCTGTCCTAGAGCTGCCTGCAAACTGCAGCGGCTATCTTCTGACTGACGAGCAGGCCCTGTATTTTCTAGATTTCAGCAGATTACACTAAGAACACCTCTATAAAATTTGCAAGCAATTAATGAAGAAGAGAAACAGATTCACCTAAAATCTTGGTTAAGTGTTATATTGCTTTACTGAGACTCTTAGAAATCACTCCCACTTACATTTTAATTTCCCTACAAGCCAGCACCAAGGTTTTTAGTTTTCTACAGATAGAATTGTTTGTTATTTATCCCTGTGGTATCAGCTCAGGAAAGTACGGTGGGTCAAATATTTTGTTGATGAGTTTCTAAAGCTAAAAAGCCTGTATAATCGAAATTATAAATTCCTTAAATTCGCCATAAATGTAAGAGCAATCTTACTGCTTTACTTTTCAATATGAAACACCAATTTCTAAATGTAACTGATCTCTGTTTATATGAAACACCATTTTTATCATATATTAAGTTCTAAAATATCCAGGGAGCTATATCCAGAGTCTTCATTCTGTTCCACTAAACTGTCTCATACTGCAGTAAAATCACACTTTTGAATTACTATAGCTCTACATCTGATGGGGAATTACTTTTCAAAAATGTCTTGGCTATTTTTCAATTTAGTATTCTGTGCAACAGTAGAATCAATGACAAATTCCCTTAAATTTCTATTGGAATTTCTAATCTGGGCAAATTTAAACTTTTAAAGTATTAAGTCTGCCCATCTAAAAACTTTATTTAGGTTTTAATTATTTGGACACAGATTTGATTATTTTGCTTCTAGACAAATTGAGCCCCTAGACTGACACTTTTAAGGTCTCAAAAAAAAAAAAAAAATTCTTAGCTATGCCTATAGTTACATAGGGAATTTTGAGACTGCAGCTTTTCTAACTGCAGTTTTAGTTTGGGGATTTTACTTTGGGGGTATTATAGAAAGTTTACTCCTAAAATATGTTATCTAAAACTAAGCCATTTGCATGTGAGATTTAATAAAATATCCCCAATCATATTGTATCATTGATATATGGAGGTAAATATAATGGTTCAATCTGTCCAGACTACTGAAAGTGTGGAAACTTTCAGAAACTTACATACCACAACTTAATCTACAAAATTACAATAGCTGTAGTTAGGCTAAGCTCCTTGAAATACAATTCTGTTGAGTATTACTATCAGCACATAGGTACAAGGTGCTTTTAGAAATGTTGCTGCTGCTGCTGCTGCTACTAAGTTGCTTCAGTCGTGTCCGACTCTGTGCAACCCCACAGACAGCAGCCCACCAGGCTCCCCTGTCCCTGGGATTCTCCAGGCAAGAACACTGGAGTGGGTTGCCATTTCCTTCTCCAGTGCATGAAAGTGAAAAGTGAAAGTGAAGTCACTCAGTTGTGTTCGACTCTTAGCGACCCCATGGACTGCGGCCCACCAGGCTCCTCCGCCCATGGGATTTTCCAGGCAAGAGTACTGGAGTGGGGTGCCATTGCCTTCTCTGTTTAGAAATGTAAGGGAAAATAATTTATTATGTAAAAAAAAATTCTTTTAAGAGAAAGCTTTTAAACCAAGATATTCTCATATAAACTCTCTTGCTCTGTTCCCTTAAAGAAATTACATCCTTATCCCCTAGGAATCATTCAGCCTGGCTTCCTGAAGTTCATGTAACTCATTTTAATGGCACTCTGCCCGACACTATGGGGAGACTTTCTGGAATGTTCCTCATCTTTAGAGACCGAAGGGGCTCACTTTTGGCATCACAGATATTGTAGAATAGACTTTCACTGCAGGTTTCCACTTTGCTGCCCTGGTAGCACTCCAGATACAGAGGCATCACACATTAATCCCCTCCCTCCTCTGGGTCTTTCCGCTTTCTCCAGATTTTAGTTTTACATCACCTACTGCCCAGAAACTTCAGTGATCTAAGGATGAGACTTGAAATCAGCTAGAAGTTTCTGATGCCTAGTCTGGCTGGCTCCTCAGTGGTATCACAGACGACAGGCAAGCACCTACCCCAGGGCTCCAAAACCTTCAGTGGCTATTATTAATTCAAAAGAGAATTGATATTTGGAGTCTCCAAGGTGGGTCTTGACTATTAAATGACTCCTACTCTCTTTGCAAAGTCGTTACTGACACTCATGTCTCACTCTCCTAAAAACAAGCAACCAATTTTTAACCAAAAAGCTTTTAGGGATAGGATGTCCTAGTCATTAAGACAAGCGATATAAAAACAATAAGGGACCGGATAACAGGTTTTCATATAAAGATGTGATTTGGGTGGGGGGGGGCAAGATTTCCCGGTGGCCTAGTAGTTAGGACTCTGTATCCCCACTGCAGGGA
>SJYV01028166.1:245330-357051 GCA_006410875.1 Neotragus pygmaeus
TTTGGGGATTTTACTTTGGGGGTATTATAGAAAGTTTACTCCTAAAATATGTTATCTAAAACTAAGCCATTTGCATGTGAGATTTAATAAAATATCCCCAATCATATTGTATCATTGATATATGGAGGTAAATATAATGGTTCAATCTGTCCAGACTACTGAAAGTGTGGAAACTTTCAGAAACTTACATACCACAACTTAATCTACAAAATTACAATAGCTGTAGTTAGGCTAAGCTCCTTGAAATACAATTCTGTTGAGTATTACTATCAGCACATAGGTACAAGGTGCTTTTAGAAATGTTGCTGCTGCTGCTGCTGCTACTAAGTTGCTTCAGTCGTGTCCGACTCTGTGCAACCCCACAGACAGCAGCCCACCAGGCTCCCCTGTCCCTGGGATTCTCCAGGCAAGAACACTGGAGTGGGTTGCCATTTCCTTCTCCAGTGCATGAAAGTGAAAAGTGAAAGTGAAGTCACTCAGTTGTGTTCGACTCTTAGCGACCCCATGGACTGCGGCCCACCAGGCTCCTCCGCCCATGGGATTTTCCAGGCAAGAGTACTGGAGTGGGGTGCCATTGCCTTCTCTGTTTAGAAATGTAAGGGAAAATAATTTATTATGTAAAAAAAAATTCTTTTAAGAGAAAGCTTTTAAACCAAGATATTCTCATATAAACTCTCTTGCTCTGTTCCCTTAAAGAAATTACATCCTTATCCCCTAGGAATCATTCAGCCTGGCTTCCTGAAGTTCATGTAACTCATTTTAATGGCACTCTGCCCGACACTATGGGGAGACTTTCTGGAATGTTCCTCATCTCTAGAGACCGAAGGGGCTCACTTTTGGCATCACAGATATTGTAGAATAGACTTTCACTGCAGGTTTCCACTTTGCTGCCCTGGTAGCACTCCAGATACAGAGGCATCACACATTAATCCCCTCCCTCCTCTGGGTCTTTCCGCTTTCTCCAGATTTTAGTTTTACATCACCTACTGCCCAGAAACTTCAGCGATCTAAGGATGAGACTTGAAATCAGCTAGAAGTTTCTGATGCCTAGTCTGGCTGGCTCCTCAGTGGTATCACAGACGACAGGCAAGCACCTACCCCAGGGCTCCAAAACCTTCAGTGGCTATTATTAAATTCAAAAGAGAATTGATATTTGGAGTCTCCAAGGTGGGTCTTGACTATTAAATGACTCCTACTCTCTTTGCAAAGTCGTTACTGACACTCATGTCTCACTCTCCTAAAAACAAGCAACCAATTTTTAACCAAAAAGCTTTTAGGGATAGGATGTCCTAGTCATTAAGACAAGCGATATAAAAACAATAAGGGACCGGATAACAGGTTTTCATATAAAGATGTGATTTGGGTGGGGGGGGCAAGATTTCCCGGTGGCCTAGTAGTTAGGACTCTGTACCCCCACTGCAGGGAGCACAGACTTGATCCCTGGTCAGGGAATTACGGCCTTGCACACCATACAGTGTGCTCGCACCCCCACCCCCACCCCGCAAAAAAAAGTGACTTAGGAAAAAAACAAGCTGATCATTCCAGTCTTTAGCCATCTTTAACATCTCTGATTCTCTTCCCAAGTTCGTTACACCTTAACTGAGCTCTATCCCAATTCTGCCTCTTTTTAATTACTAGGTACCCCATGACATTTCTGCAGGTTGGTGGTAGTAAGCCAGAATCAGAAAAACTAACCAGTTCAACACATATGGAAAACATGTTTTCTCTGCCAAGTCCTAGGGACCTTTTGATAAAGGAGAGTTCTTCCCTTTAAGAGTATTCTGAGCAAAAGCAAAGGATAAAACCAAAGAAGAGATCACTGACGGAGAAAGAGATAAGAAACAGGAAACAAAAAAGATACCAACAACTTATGGAGCTTCTTTCCCAAGCCAGGCACTTCTCACACCTTCTATCTTACTGACCCCACGTGACAGCCATACACCAAGAAAACAAAGCTCATAACCAAGCTTCTTAAATGTCATATCCATCAAACTAGAGCCGAGACCTAAAGCTGACCCAGTGCTAGCAAAGTGTGATGTGGGCAGAAACATACTCTGAACCCCAGGTCCAATGGGCACAACCCACAGTAAGATGCCACAGAAACCACTCGGGAGAACTGCCAGGGGGACACCCCGGATCGTCACATTACAAGAGACACCAGACAGTGACGTGGGTACGTTACCACGTGCTTGATTTCGGGGAGCACTTGCAGAGATTCGAATTCTTTAACTTTGGCAGGATCCACGTCCTCCTCCAGTTCCCACGTGCTCTCTTCGTAAGGCAGTGAGCACCACTTCACCAGGTAATGCGTCACCTCCTGGAGGCAAACGGGAGAGGCGCTTAGGTTAGAGCCATCAATCCTGTACTGCCGACCGAGGAAACCCTCCCTATGACACAGCACACAAAGGGCATTAAAACAGAGGCCATGTGTTGGCAAAACAAGCAAAACATGAGACAAGCAAGAAAGACACTTTAGAAGAGTTAAGACAGAAATACCCACCTCTCCGGTTTCTGCATCCTTGGTGTGGGCCACCTCCAAGATGCGATCGACCTCCACGTAGTCTGGGTTGAACAAGTCTTCGTCAGGCTAAGGAAGGCAAACAGGCAAGAGGAACTTAGAGTGACTCCCTTCCTGCCAGCCCAGCACCCAGGGAAAGAGGAGCTAAGAGTGACCCCCTTCCTGGCAGCCCAGCACCCAGGGCTTTATCTTTCAGGCTAAGGAAGGCAAACAGGCAAGAGGAGCTAAGAGTGACCCCCTTCCTGGCAGCCCAGCACCCAGGGAAAGAAGAGCTAAGAAGTGACTCCCTTCCTGCCAACCCAGCACCCAGGGCTTTATCTTTCAGGCTAAGTAAGCCAAACAGGTAAGAATAGCTAAGAGTGACTCCCTTCCTGCCAACCCAGCACCCAGGGTTTTATCTTTCAGGCTAAGGCAAACAGGAAACAAGAGCTAAGAGTGACTCCCTTCCTGCCAACCCAGCACCCAGTGTTTTATCTTTAAGTGATCCCCCCAATCCTGGGCTCTATCGGGGAATGCAGAATGAAAAGGTCTGCTTGAGTTTACTTAGGTCCCATTTGTTTACTTCCGTGACTCTAGGAAGTGGGTCAAAGAGGATCTAGGTGCAATTTATGTCAAAGACTGTTCTAAGTTGTCCTCTAAGAGTTTTGTAGTTTCTGGCCTTACACTGAGGTCTTTAATCCATTTTGAATTTATTTTTGAGTATGATATTAGAAAGTAATCTAACTTCATTCTTTTATATAAAATAATGCCCAGTTTCCCAAGCACTACTTATTGAAGAGGCTGTCTTAGAACACTGTAAAGCAATTACATTCCAATAAATTTAAAAAACAACAACAAAAAAGGAGGTTTGCTTAAATAAGTCAACTCACCAACTTTTCTCACTGTCCCCAAATCCTGCCCTTCAGGACTACATTTAAAGGCACAACCACACCTTCCAGGTTGCACCACGGGTAAGGATTTCCTATTGGTCATTTCGATGCATGCATGCTAAGTCACTCAGTAGTGTCCGACTCTTTGGACTATAGCCTGCCAGGTTCCTCTGTCCATGGAATTCTCCAGGCAAGAACACTGGGGGTTGTTGTGCTCTCCTCCAGGGTTATTAAGTACTGAGCAAAAATCAGCATAAAGAGGATTTCCAGAGAGAACCTACGGAAATCTGGAATGTTAGTTTCTTTTTCTTCTCCACACCAACAACAGTTAATAACTGGATGGATGTATGAGGGGAGCTTCTGGGGATAATGATAATGTTCTATTCCTTCATCTAGGTGGTGGTTACATAGGAGCGTTTATTTTGTAAAAGTTCATTGAGCTGTACTCTTAGGACATGTTTACAGTTAAATAGACCACGCTTCCTGCCCCTCTCCCTCAAAGTGTACCTATAAGAGCAGTAATAAGCAAGACTTACAAATATTCAATGTGTGTCCAGTGCTTTCATGTAAGCCTCTAAAGATGAGAGAACTGACTCAGAGAGGTTGAATGTGTCCTGTGGCCAGGGTCGCAAAGCCACGCGGACCAGAGGAACGCTTACCCAGGTCTTTCTTGCCCAGAAGCCCTCCTCTGAACTGCAGGGGTGTTCTCATTGGCCCTTAAGCTGGAAGGCACTTTAGGAGCTATATAGTTTCACTTTCCAATCTGCACAGAACACTTCTTAGAGCAACCCTGGCAAATCCACCCTCGGATTCAATTACTCCCGTGTTCAGGAATTTATTGCCCTCTGAGACCTGACCCATTGCCAAGACAGCTTTACCTCTGCCTGTTCAGTAGTAGCATCACAATCTTTTATCATTATCACTATCAAATTACTGCCTAATTTTCCTCCTGGACTCACTGGAGTGAACTGCTTCCTCTACAGAAGCAGAAGCAGAGTGATTCTCTCCTCTCTATCTGAATACCTCCCAACCCCAGGTGTTCAATGTTCTTCAGATGCCATGTTTCCAGATCCCTTGGTGATGCAGAGAGCTAACCTTTGTGGAGCAGTGACCGTGGGTCGGGCACCATGCTAAGCACTTTCATCAACATTGTGTCATTTAATCCTCCCAGGTATCGTGAGGTTTAGGAGGATTTCTGATTTACGAAAACAAAGGATGCTGAGTCCAGAGGAGCTATTCAGTTGGCCCGACATTCGGCAGTGGGTGGACACCTGTGGTTGTGGGTGTTGGGGGGGCGCCAGCACTGGGTATCCACTGTCTACCTTTGCTCTCAATCACTCAGACATGCTTCTGTCCACTTTTAACAGTCCTCCCCCAGCTGCCCTCAGGCTTTACAAAGTCTCTCACTGAAGCCTGGTACCCACATCAGCACAATACTCAGGAAAGAATAGAGCATGGCAAGCAGGGTGCCATCTAGGATTACTGGCACCTTTTACGCCCCACCCTATTCTTGCTGATGTTGTTCAGTCGCTCAGTCACATCCGACTCTTTTGTGACCCCATGAAGGCCCACCAGGCTTCTCTGTCCATGGGATTTCCCAAGCAAGAATACTGGAGTGGATTGCCATTTCCTTCTCCAGGGGATCCTCCCAACCCAGAGACCGAACTTGTGGTCTCCTGCATCGGCAGGTGGACTGTTTACCACTGTTTACCAGCTCTTGGTGCACAGTGAATTTTGTCCCTTGGGCTGCGATCCACTCATCTTCCCCACTCCAAAGTGGTAACGATCTTTACAATGCCAATGCGAGCCATTACATTTACTTATTGCCATGTGCATGATTTAATTCATCCTTGCCTGTCCAGGTGAACCTGAACTTGGATTCCATCATTCATTCTCCCAGTGCTGGGTTTGGTGCTGAGGAGTCAGGGGCTAACGGGCCCCATGGGGTGTGGGAAACGCTCAGCCTTCTAGCCTGACTCTCCTTCACACGTGCCGCTGGCTACCTTATAAAGCAGCTGGAAGTAATGAGTATGAAGAAGCTCTATTCAGAACTAGGTTATTATTTACAAGAATATCATTTATGCAAGTTATGAGTAAAACTGTTGACCAGGTCAAGACCGAAGACAGCGTTATAGCAACTACTTCCCAATTTTCCTTCTTCTCATAGTGGCTTCCAATCTCCTCCCATAACTGTCCGTTCTCACCAGGATCTCACCAGGGACTCTCACTATGGTATTTCTACATATCCTAACACAGTTTTCTCTCAATAAATCAGAAAACTAGACTCATGGGGCTTCGTAGACTGCATTGAGGAGTCTGGACTTTATTCCAGGGAGACAGGAAGTGCTACAGGGCCTAAGCAGGCAACCCTCCTCACCGGCCTGGGTACATGGTGACTGAGCACGGAGCCTGCGCCTGGTGTCCTGGAGAGAAACACAAGGAAGGCGAGGCCCTGTCTGCTGCGCAGGGCTCAGAATGGCAGACCCAGACCTGTAAACAAGTTGCTACGCTGCAAATCCTCGCTAAAATAGAGGTGTGAGGGCAATGTTCTGAGAACCCAGGGAGAGCGTCCAACAGGGCTTCAGGACGGCTTTTCCAGTTCCAGCCCTTCCTTTCCCTGATGCTCTGTCAGAGGAATGATGCCATAAAAAACAGTTCTCACAGGCTTTACAACGAGCCTGGAGAGGCCTGGGGCCAAACGTTGAGGCTAAATAGAAAGGACTCCATATTGGGACAAAAAGAATACTTACTGACACTGTCCTAAAATAGGTTTTTGGCATTTGCGGGAAAAGGAGCACCATGTGAACAATGAACTGGTAAGTTATGTGTGGCAGTTTGCTATGATTTGATGGCATCTGAGTGCACTCTTAAGGCTGCGTATTTGTGACTATATTTAAAAAATAATTTATATTGTTTGCGCTTTGTAAGTTGTCCGTATGAAATTGAAAAATTACATGTTACAGAAAATAGAAATCACCATGATCCTACTGAATAGAGAAAATTAGGTAAATGATTTCACATAAACTCAGACATTTTCTATGCATTATTATGGTGATTCTTTTCCCCCACATACCCACCTCCCACTCTCACCCCCAATGCTGGGAAAGATTGAAGGCAGGAGGAGAAGGGGATGACAGAGGATGAGATGGTTGGATGGCATCAGTGATTCGATGGACATGAGTTTGAGCAAGCTCCAAGAGATGGTGAAGGACAGAGAGGCCTGGCATGCTGCAGTCCACGGGTTCCCAAAGAGTTGGACACAACTAAGCGACTGAAGAACAACCATCCTCAAAACGGAACTCTCATATGCTGTAGGAGCCTAACGTTTTCAATTCACAATAGTTTACAACATTAATCCCCTTCCTATTGACATTAATAATCGTCCTCCAGTATCACTTTTACTAGCTGTGCAGTACTACACTCTGTGAAATGTATCATAATTTAATAGTATTTATTACCTAACGTTATGCTTGTTTTCAATTTTTCACCAACATAAACTGTTACCATAGCTAAGTCTTTGCTCCAAGATCTGACAGTTTCTTTAAAAATAAATGATGGAATTAGAACTGCTGGGACAGGGCTATGCAAATATTGAGGCATTTGACATCTGTTGTCAACCTGTTCTCCTGAGAGGGCATCCTAGGTTATGTTCCCAAGCTGTGATGACAAGAGGGTCTCTTCCATACACCTTCACCAGCAACGGATGATACTTATTTCTAAAACCTTCCAGTATTTGCTAAGTGAAAACTAGAAGATTCTCATCTTAATTTGCATTTCTTTGGCTGCTAATGAAATGGATTACTTTTTTTGTATGATTAGTAAATAATTTCCCCTTTCCTGAATTCCCCAATAATCTGTCCATTTTTTTCCACATAGGATTTTGTACTTTTCTTTTTTTCTTTTTATTGGAATATGGTTGCTTTACAATTTTTAGTTTGTACTGTACAGCAAAGTGAACCAGCTACAAATATACATAAATCCCCCTTTTTTGGATTTCCTTCTCAGCTAGGTCACCCCGGGGCACTGAGTAGAGTTCCCTGTGCGATATCATAGGATCTCAATAGTTACCCATTTATATAGTGTATGTATGTATGTATGTATGTATGTATAGTGTAGAGTAGTGTATGTATGTCAATCTCAGTCTCCCAATCCATCCCACTTCCCTGTATCCATACATCTGTCTTTTATGTCTATGTCTCTATGTATTTTCCTTTTTGACTTATAAGAGCATTTTTTATCATTACAGCTTTTTGTCATATGTATATGAGTGTATATCATGTCTGTGTTTATGCAAATATAAGTAAGGTTTCCATACTGGATAAGAATGCATGCCTTCTATGTAGATGCATCCAACTCTTTGTGACCCTGTGGACTGTAGCCTGCTAGGCTCCTCCGTCCATGGAATTCTCCAGGGAAGAGTACTGGAGTGGGCTGCCATGCCCTCCTGCAGGGGATCTTCCCGACCTAGGGATTGAACCCCCACCTCTAATGGCTCCTGCACTGGCAGGGAAATTCTTTACTACTATAGTGCCACCTGGGAAGTCCAAAGTGAAAGTGTTAGTCGCCTCTGACTCTTTGTGACCCCATGGACTACTGTAGTGCATCAGGCTTCTTTGTCTATGGGATTTCCCAGGGGAAGAGTACTAGAGTATGTTGCCAGTCCCTTCTCCAGGGGATCTTCCTGACCCAGGGATCAAACCCAGATCTCCTGCATTGCAGGCAGATTCTTTACTGTCTGAACCACCATGGAAGCCCAGTTGTATGTAGGTATGCATATAAACAATTAGGAAATACAAATATGTACCTATGTAGTTACTTTAAGATTTGTGGTTATTTTCCAATTTATAGACACTAAAGATGCTCTGATATCCCAATCCATCAATCCTTCCTCTTACTACACTTAGAAATTCCCAAGTTGATATATTTACTTACTTATTTTCTAATATTTTGGCTTTGTTTCTATTTTACACCCAAACATCAATTCTTGGAATTACCCTTTTGGGGAGGGGGAGGAAGAAAATGAAAAAACTGTGAATACATTCCTTTTGCCATAGAATGTAACCACGATGCAGATTCTTAGGAGTTATCATTTGTAAAGTTTGAGCCTTATTTCATTTTCTTTGACTTAAATCTGGACAACTTGCGTCTCAAATCAGGGCACACTTGAGCAATAGATCTGCACGGGACTTCGACTTAAAAGAAACTTAAACCTGGGATCTAATACTGCAGGAAAAGCAGTGATCAAATTAATAAGTAACACTTCACCTCAGTAAAAATGTGCTTCATCTGGGCTTGCTTATTCCTAAATCGCTTGATCTTCTGTGCGATGCGAGGGTCCTTTTCGAGTTCTTCCATTGTGGCCCATTTACAGTGTAAGTAGGAACTATCCAAAGACACACAGATTGTGAGACGAGTGTAGAACCGGCAAATAATCAGACTTTAAAGTTTCAGTAACGAGGGGGACCATCTACCATAGCAGCAGCGGAGTGGCTTGCTGTGGAACTGCTGGAGACTGGACTTAGAAGGGCCTTGTCCTTCAGGACAAAAACTGAACACAGGACAAGGCAGCAGTTCCAAGCAACGGGTCACTCTGTGGCTTCTAGAGAAACTGGCTCCCAGTTGGAGGCAGGGCAGGTACAGGGAGGCTAGCATTCGGGCACATTAGTGGGAGTGGGGACACAGCAAAGCAAAAAAGGAAAATGCAAGAGAGCAGAAAAGCACAGGCTATAGGACTGTGATTCTCCACATTGTGTGCAAACAGGAACTGCACAGGGAGTTGTGAAAACACCTCAACCCTTGGGAACTATACCCAGAGAAGGAGTCAGCTGGCCTTGAGGGCAGCAAGGGCTTCAGTAGTTAAAACTTTCTCCGGGTGACTCTATACAGAGTTGAGCACTGCCCCCTGAGATGAACTTGAGCCAACTGAGGTCTGTGAGTCACATCTCAGGGGCCATTCTTGGAAAATGTAGAAGATAATGATGGGATGAAGGAAAGATATTTTATTCATATAAAATCCAAATAAAAGAATACGTTAAACAGACGCACAAATTTCTATACTTGACGTAGAACAGCTCCAGGTCGAATGGGGGTTCTCCCGGGTGGACCTGTAACCCAAAGCAAGCCGTTATCAGCCTAGATCCCTGTGGGCCACTCTTAAGTACCAAACAAAAAAGGTAAATCAAGCGCTCCTTCTTGGTTTAGAATATCTCTGGAGGACATCTGCATTTTACCAAGTCGGGTTCTTTCGGCAGCTCTGGAGCAGACTTTCTAAAGGCTGAACACACAGCTAAGCTACAATGTAACAAAACAAAACAAAAAAAACCTCCTGGTGTCGCTGGGAGATCTAGGCTATGAGGGCACTCAGCTGCAAAACCCCAACTGGCCCAAGGCTCTGAGAGCTGCTGCAAAAGGGAGAACATGCATTTCCAGTGTCCCTGCCAACCCGGCCTACCCTCTCCCCACCCCCTGCTTGTTCCCCACACACTCCAGAGGGGTTCACTCTCAAAGCGAGGAAGTCTTTCATAAATCCTCCAGGTAACAATGAAACCATGCTCTCCTCAACACTATTTTCTTATACTCTTTCACACCAGGGATTTTCTCTAGAAGTTCCCTATGACAGCCCTGAAGACGTCGAAAGGAAAAGGTATTTGCACTGAGAGTCTTTCCCCATCTCTTCTTCGTGGCTCCTTGATGACTTTCAGTGAGTTGTGGCAACTAAGAGGTCAATACCTATTGCTAGGATCACAGGGAAGAAAAACATCAATTTGGGTCACACTCAAATATTTAAGAATTTCATGTCCTAAAATCTTCTACAGAGGTAAACTAGCCCTAAGTGTCAACTAGCCCAGCAGCACTCCTGCCTAGCTCTCGGTCCAGCTGAGAAGGACCATCCAAAGGTATCTTTTAACAGAGGGTGTAATGTGCACTAGAGACACACAAGCCAGAAACATCAGCCACCAACCTCCTGGACAGTCTTAGATGCCAGGATCTTCTCAATGATGTTTGCGTCATCTTCTGGAGGCTCCTGAAGACAGAGGTGAGAGAGACAGAGTGGATTACTGGCACCACAGAAGCCATGAAATAATTCAACAAGAAATGCTACAATAGATACTACTTGGTCCAAAGGTTCACCTTTGAGTACAGAGGCCTCCATCTTGCCAGCTCAGAGTGATGCAAAGATGGTACACAGTCTAACTAACCTCTGTGCATGACCCTCCCTCTTCCCCTCCCACATAAGCAGTGAAGTTACTCTGCTTTGCAGATTCTTGACTTTAGAGCTGCCTTTAACATTACTAAAATTGGCCCTGGGACCTCTTCTCTGCCCAAACTGCTTACATGTTACTGCATAAAATTTTCATAAAGGCGTAATATGAAAGAGTCTGGGGGCTTCAGAAGCAGAAGGCCCCAATTCTGACACCTTTCAGCTGTTGACTTTGGGCAAGTCAATTAACACCTCTTAGTTTCAAATCTATTAAAATAAGAATTAAAATATGTATCTCACTAGGTTACTGGGAGGATAAGATGGCATGTGAAAACATTTTCTGGACAGTAAGCATTAGGCAAATGTAAGGTCTAACTATTCTCTACTAAATGGTACCACTTTCCCCCTCGGTATCTGGAAATCACTTTCTGTTTTACTGATCATCCTTTGACTACAAATCCCAACTGGAAACAATGTAATTACTTCCTTTCTACCCTAGATACACATCAACATTTTCTAATCGCCATGACATCTCTTTCTACAGAGGAATACTTGATTTAGAAACATTTGCATTTAAAAAAAACAACAAACTTGGGACTTCTCTGATAGTCCAATGGCTAAGAGTCTGTACTCCCAAAGCAGGGGACCCAGGTTTGATCCCTGGTCTGGGAACTAGGGCTTCCCTGGTGGTTCAGATGGTAAAGAATACGCCTGCAGTGTGTGAGACCCAGGTTCAATCCCTGAGTCAGGAAGATCCCCTGGAGATGGGAATGGGACCAACTCCAGTATTCTGGCCTGAAGAATTCCATGGACAGAGGAGCCTTGTGGGCTACAGTCCATGGGATCGCAAAGAGTTAGACATGACTGAGTGACTTTCACTTTTTTTTCTCTCACTGGGAACTAGATCCCACATGCTGCAGATAAGAATTCACACGCTACAACTAAAGATAAATAAATAAAATTAAACAACAGAAATTTAAAAATAAAATAAACTATAAACTTACAAAAGGATATACTGGGTCAGAACATTCCTGTGAAACGTTCTTCCTAAGATTTCAGTTGAGCAGTTTTATTTCAGTGGTTTCAACTGCACTATATGACTTTTCCAGATCTAGCATTTATCACAATATGAGACTTAGAACAGCGTATGAAAAGAACATACACCCCAACCCTAACTCTCAGAAAACTAGTTGGATTCCTTCTCAGAACTTTCCAAGAGGATGATTTACGCTGTATTATCATTGCCCTCGGTCTACCCTTTCTAGGGCTCAACTATCCCAAAGTCATACCGTTACAGAAAACATATTTTCTAAGAACTTAAATCAAGCTTTTCCCAGAAAATTGATAGTAAAAAACGACGAGTAGGGCAGATGGTGGAAGAGAAGTATGGAAATCAGCAGGCGCTGACAGATGCTCCCAAAGGCTACGCATATTCATTATGTCCCCCTGGACACATGGCACTGTGAAGTTAATCCAAAATGACAAGTCTTTTCCCACTGCTCAACCGGAAGATCAGTGAACTGGGGCTGGATACAGACTCAGCTTTTGATTTCCTCTAAGTATATTTGCTCTGTTTGATTCTTATGCACAGGAAAAGGAGGCGAGGCGGCGGCAGTTCACAGTGGGTTGCCGTCTTCTCCCATCACACTAGCCTGTAAAGGCAGGGATCCTTATTTGTTTTACTCACTGGTGTAGCTAGGTACCTTGAGAAAGCCAGACAACAGTGTGTGATCAATGAATATTGGTTGAATGCTAAATAACAGGGCAGACAGATGGAATACAAAGGAAAGATAAAGGGTTATTCTTGATCTCTATCACATAATTAAAGCCTCCCTCTTTTTCCATACACCTGGACTTAACTTCTCTTGTCCAGATGGCTACCAGTGAAGGGCCCAAACTAGATGTCCTTTCCTGAGCAGTAAAATCACAACCCCAATCTTGCAGCCAACAAACAGAGCTTGGACTATGACAAGTGGACAGCAAGCAAAGGAACAGGGGCCAGGTTAAAGGAAACTAGATTAATGACCCAGCTTCCTTCCTCACCACTTCATTGCCTTCCTAAACTTTCCCCCCGTTAATTACTGCATGTCTTTTGAGTTTATGTACTGGTCTTACAGAAATAAATGTGCTATAGTCTTCATCAAGGAACAGCCAGGCTCGGCCACATAACTCTATAAGTGACTGAGGTATGGCACACATACAGCATGCAGAGATCTCAAGCACACAATTATTGATGTTTTACGCGTATACATATACAGTGAAGTCCCCCCGAGATAAAGTTATATTAAATTTTCAACATTCTTGGAANGACGGCAGACACGGGGTAGCTCCCTTCTGAGACCAAAGAGAGGTCTTTCCAGAACTGAAGGGACTTTTTAAAAACGCAGTAGCTTTCGCAAAATGCTACTTAGATTATCTGGGTGATAAAGAGTGTACGAGACAACGCAGTTTAATGTTGCAATAGACATTGTTCGCTATCCAATGAGCTACACTGTTTATGACACATGAGGGTGTAGGTTGAGTTTCTGTCTTTCTGTTTTAATTGTATCTAAACTTTTAAGACATTCTGCTCATTTTCTCTCCTGTTGAAAGATCTTTCTTTTTTCAGCTCATGTGAAACTACAGACAATATTAATAGCTAAAAGGATCTTTTTTGGGGACTTTAAGGGTTAAAAATATTGAAATTGTCAAGCTGCATTTAGCCTTGAAAAAAAATTGCACAACCTTAAAATTGACAGTTACGCTTTATTCAGCAGACTCTCTGAGGACTTAAGCCCAGGAGACATCCTCTCAGATTGCTCCAAGGAGCAGTTTTAAAGAGTTCAGAGAACAGCCAGGATATAGGAATCTTTGCAACAAAAACCGGGCAATAGCTGGGACATCGACGGGGTATGGCTAACTAAAGAAAGCCAGACATCTCAAGTGAATGAATGGATGGGAAGACACAAGAGTCTAGGCTCACTGAGGTCATTCCTTTGCTGCACGCCGCAGCTACTTCCCATGGACAGAGGGACCTGGTGGGCTGAGGTTCACAGGGTCGCAGAGTCAGAGACGACTGAGCGACTTAGCATGCAGGCATGCGCATTCTGAGGCTTTCCAGTCTCAGTCCCCTCAGGGTGCACAGTCCCGGGCAGCTGCAGCAGCTGATGGCTTGATGGTGGCAACATCCTTTATTCGCTGATACGGCCGGCGACATGTTTTTGCCTACAGACTGGAGATCAAATTATGCTTGTGTGTGTGTTAGTCACTCAGTCCTGTCCGAGTGTTTGGGACCCCCATGGACCCCCATGGACACCCCTGCTAGGCGCCTCAGTCCATGGAATTCTCCAAACAACAATACTTGAGTGGGTTGCCATTCCTTCTCCAGGGGATCTTCCTGACCCAGGAATCAAACCCAGGTCTCCTGCATTGCAGGCAGATTCCTTNCTTTGCTGCCACCAAAGCCACAAATAAGCCACAAACATAGCTTTAAATTTTCTTACAGCCACATTTATGCTGGGAAAGGTTGAAGATAAGAGGAGAGAGGGGCAACAGAGGATAAGATGGTTGGAAGACATCACTGACTCAATGGACGTGAGTTTGAACAAACTCCAGGATAGAGAGAGAAAAAAACAGGGAAGCCTGGTGTGGTGCAGTTCATGGGGTTGTAAAGAGTTGGACCTGACTTAGTGACTGAATAACAGCAGCAGCTACATTTAAAAACAGATCAGTTTGATTTTAACAATATTTTAACTAACATAGCCAAAATGTCATTTCAACATGCAATCAATATAAAATTATTAATGAAATAGTTTACATGCTTCTTTTCATACTGAGTCTTTAAAAATCTATTCTGTACTTGGTTGAGCATATCTCAGTTTGAACTAGGCTATTTCAAGTGCTCCATAGCCACATATAGCTCCAGAGCCACACACAGCTCCACAGCCACACACAGCTCCTCAGCCACACTCAGCTCCACAGCCACACTCAGCTCCACAGCCACACACAGCTCCTCAGCCACACTCAGCTCCATTTTTGGCCCACTGGTCTGTGTGTTCTTATGGCAACACTACCCTGTCTTCATTTCTGTAAACTGACTACAGAGTATGGATTATAAGTTTTCCACCTGGGTTCTTCCTTTTCAAGATTGCCTTGGATAAGGTAGTTCTGTATTTCCATAGTCAATTTCTACCAAAAATGCACTCTGCCTAGATTTGGACTGGGACTGAATTAGAGATAGCTTAATTTTGAATACATGTATATCCTTTATCACTCCATTTACTTAGGGCTTCTTTCATTTGTTTCAGCCATGTTTTTCATACAGAGGGCTTATATATCTTTTGAGAGTTACTTCAGGGTATCTAATACCTTGATACTATCATAAGTGGCATTTTACAATTTTCCATTCCTGATTTGATATTGCTAGTTTATAAAATAAGTATACTGTAAAAGGTATACTGTAATATTAGTATATTATAAATGGTGCCAATACATTTGTTTGATCCAAGGTTACCATAAACCTTCAAACTTAAAAGCAGTATCTGTAAAGTGCACTATATGAAAGAACAATAAAAACAGAGCATGCCTGTATTTCTTCCTTTTCCTTAGTGCAGGACCTCCAATGTATTTCTGAATATAAATGAGAATAGTGGAATCTTTTTCTTACTTGCTAATTCAGAGAGAAGGCATTCAATACTATACCATTTAATATAATATTACCTGTCAGTTTTTATCTAGTGATTTATAAGATATTCTTTTAGTATCTGGTTTCTACAGTTTTAAGATATGCCTAGGTATGGTTTTCTTTTGTGTGTTTTTCTTGCTTGGGGGTTACCTAACATTGAATGTACTGATTGATATCTTCCATCAGTTTTGGGGACTTTTTGGCTCTCCACTGACCCAAGTGTGACCCCAGGGTAGATCTCCTGGAGGAGGAAATGGCAACCTACTCCAGTATTCTGGAGAATCCCATGGACAGAGGAGACTGGCAGGCTACAGTCCATGGGGTTGCAAAGAGTTGGACAGGAGTAAGTGACCGACCTTTCCTTTTCTGCATCTAGGATGCTAAGCAGAGCATCAGACCTTTTCACTGCATCCCAGTGGTCTCTCTATGCATTTATGCTTTGCTCTGTTCTTTCCATTCATTTTTCTGTGTGTCAGTTTAAAAACTTTCTACTGATCTGTCTTCAAAGTCACTAATCTTATCTTCTATTGTATCTAATCTGCTTTTAAACTTACGTATTATGCTTTGAATTTTACAGATTTTCAGTTTTACAGCATTGATCTGATTCTCTTTATAGCTTCAATTCTCTGTTGGGATTCTTTACTTTAAAACTTATTTTGTCCATCTTTTCCTCTATTTTCTTTACCTCATTAATCATAGTAATTCAAGATTTTTTTTTCTGCTAACTCCATTACCTGGATCATCTCGGCTTTGCTTCCATTAATATTCCTGCTTGTTAGTCAATTTCCCAGCCTTTTCAATGTCTAATAATTTTTTATTGCATGGTGAATATTGTGAACAAAAGAATCACAGCAGCTCCAAATGCTTCCTATTTTCTCCTTGATGAACAGGGAGAAGAAATGGTCCAGTCCAATCAGGCTCTGCTGGGTCAGGGCTGGGTCACCATTCTGTTAAGACTCAGTCCATCTCGTTTGATGTATTCCATGCGAACAAATGCCCACAGTCACTCGACTGTAAGCTCAGCAGGTCTTTTTACTCCTCAGCCCTGAGTTTTCCAATCCCAAGCAGGTTAGCAATCTCTCTGAAGAGACAGTTTTGTTTTTCAGTAGACCCATCCTTTCAGTGAGAATTTATCTTCTAAGTAATGCAAGACTTTGAGATTTCAATCTGCCTTCTGGTTCGGCCACCCATTTCTTGTACTACCCCAGAACTCAGCAAATGTCTTCTGGGGAAGGCTCCTTGCTTTGGGGATTTCTCTAGTTCCCAATCATTTCATCAGCCCTGCATAATCAACCACCAGCAGCGTCAGATTTGGGCCCAGCCTGGTGCTCAGCCCCTGCTTGGGATTACAGAATGCTTCCAGAGAAGAAGGCGGCAATGGCAACCCACTCCAGTACTCTTGCCTGGAAAATCCCATGGACGGAGGAGCATGGTAGGCTGCAGTCCATGGGGTCGCTAAGAGTCGGACACGACTGAACAACTTCACTTTCCGAGAAGAAAACAGTCAGCAACGGTCAGCTCATCTAGGAAGAGCTCTTCTCTGTCTGGAATTTTAGTGCATCTCATTCTTACTGTTTTCACAGCTATCTGATGTCTTTAAAAATATGTTCTTTGCAAGTTACCTTTTTCTTCTCCCTTGCAGCAAATGTTGGCCTGCCATGCCCGACTATTTCTTACCTGAAAAGATAATCCTCCAATGCTAACTCTTATTTCTGCAGTTCCCTAGGGCCTAGTTTTGGAGCTTTCTTTTCTATCTATATTCATTCTCTAGGTGATCCCATCCAGTCTCATGGTTTTAAATACGGGCTCTATGTGTCCTGCCTGCCATATTTATTTATCCTGGGCTTTCCAGGTGGTGCTAGTGATAAAGAAGCCACCTGTCAATGTAGGAGATACAAGAGATGCAGGTTCTCTCCCTGGGTCAGGAAGATCTCCTGGAGGAAGGCATGACAATCCCTCCAGCGTTCTTACCTAGAGAATCCCATGAACAGAGGAGCCTGACGGACTACTGTCCATATGGTCGCAACGAGTCAGACACGACTGAAGCAACTTAACTCGCACGTGTGCATGTTGTCTGGACCGCCATACTTATTTAATCCAGCTTAGAACCCCATAATTACAGCCTCCTTTATCCAATTGTTATTTGTCATCACCACCTGACTATTTCAGAAATACTTCACACTTCAGATGTCCACAAACCAAACTCCTAGTCTCTTAGCCAAGCCACCAACCCTACCCCTTCAAACTACAGTTTTCTTACACCTGAATTAGAAAGAACTCTATCCCTCTGGATGTTCAACCCCCAAATCCTGTAATTCCCAACTCCTCTCTTTTCGCGCCACTCACCCTATCTCATCAGCCAAGAGATCCTGTTGAGTTTACCTTCGAAGTATGTTCAGAACCCAGCCATTTCTCACCGCCTCCACTGCTTCTGCCCTGGTCTAAACCACCTTCACCTCTCACCCAGATTATTCCCAATCATCTCTCTCTTTTTTTTTTTTTCTTAATTTTTTACTTTATTTTACTTTACAATACTCTATTGGCTTTGCCATACATCGACATGAATCCACCACAGGTGTACATGAGCTCCCAATCCTGAATCCCCCTCCCACCTCCCACCCCACTACATCTCTCTGGATCATCCCCGTGCACCAGCCCCAAGCGTCCTGCATCCTGCATCGAACATAGACCGGCGCCTCGTTTCTTACATGATGCTTCCCAATCATCTCTTAAGTAGTTACTTTGTTACCCCGCCTGTCCTACTGGTCTATTCTCAACACAGCTATCAGAATGGCCCCTTCATTTAAGTCATCCTTTTGCCTAAACTGCTTAAAATGCTTTTCTTTCAACTTGGGAGTAAAACCTAAAGTCTCCCAAAGGTCTTCAGAAGCCCACGGAACGTTATCCCCAGCCTCTCACCTCCTCTGTCACCTTTCAACTCCTTGTCTGTCCCTCATACACACCAGGCACGTTTCCACCTTCAGGTCTCTGTTATTCCGTCTGCCTGAAATGCTCTTGTCCCTACACGACTCCCTCACTGCTTTACTTCCTTCAGCTCTTGGATCATATACTACCTTTGTGAGGCCAACACTGATCACCCTATCTAAAATTGCAACCTGCATTCTTGAATTTCGTAACACTCCTACTCTGATGTTTTTCTTCCATAGCACTTACCACCATGTACACACTACACAATTTTACTCTTTCCAGGTTGAAAACCAGCCTCTCCCGAGTTATTTCTACCCTTTGGAAGCTCTGAGCTTAGCCCTTTGGCCTGACACCCCACGTAGGCTGAGAACCTGGCAAACCTCTGGAGGAGGAGATGGGCTCCCTCCACAAAGGTGGGGACTGCCGGCTCTTTTGTTCCCTGATGTTATCTCCAGCGCTCGGAACAGTCCTTGGTACCCAGTAGTAGTAGGCGCTCAATAATATTTCTGAAGAAATAATGTTAAGAGATTTTACCACGCAACACGGGAACAGCAGTACAGAGTGAGCGCTATGGGCACACAGAGCCAGAGCGGCTGGCCAGACCAGAGGAGGCTTCGGAAACAAGCTAGATGTCTACTAGCCTTAGACTTTCATCACTGCCAACCACCTTTCCTACCTACTTCCAAGTCTGTACGAACCAGACTAACAAGCAAGCCTTCCCACGAGTGCACCCACGCTGAAAGAATCACGGTCTCTCCTCACCAGCAGGTGACTTCAAATAGGCTCTCACTCCTTAAAAGAATTTCCTGTATTTGACTGCATATTTGGGGGGCGGGGGGCTTCTCCGGGT
The DNA here is from genome assembly GCA_006410875.1 of Neotragus pygmaeus. Lineage (NCBI taxonomy): Eukaryota > Metazoa > Chordata > Mammalia > Artiodactyla > Bovidae > Neotragus > Neotragus pygmaeus. The sequence goes on from SJYV01028166.1 coordinate 264,360, forward strand.
CTCAGTTGCAGCGCATGGGCTTTTTCTAGCTGCGGTGATCAGGCGCTGCTCTCTGCCTGTGGTGTGAGGGCTTCTCGTCGCAGTGGCTCCTCTTGTTGCAGAGTATGTGCTCTAGAGCGAGAGTGGGCTCAGAAACTATGGCCCACGGGCTTAGCAGCCTGACAGCATGTGGGATTTTAATTCCCAGACCAGGGATCAAATCCATGTCCCCTGAACTGGCAGGTGGATTCTTAACCACTGGAGGTCCCTTCAAGTAGTCTCTTATTCTTAACTACCATGAAGAGCAGAAAAAGATGGCTTCTGATGGAAAGATGTTGATTTCTCTTCAGTTTGTAACCAGGACCCAATCCACAGAGACATTAACATGTGGATGAAGAAGGCTCAGAACTTTACTCTGAGGGTTAAAAGGATGGAGGGCTTAAAGCATTCTTTATTATAGAAAGTTTTTAAGGAAAAATTAAGGAATTTCAAATAAAACTTCAGTTTGTTTTTTGGCACTAAAGAACAGGGGATAACAGTAAAATTAAAAAAAGAAAACAATAGTTATCATCAAAATCTGACAACAGATTTTTTTTTTTTCACTCTATCCTAATAAAAGGGAAAAAAGAGACTAGTGTTACCAAAAATACACATCAAAGTAGGAAGAAGACTGGAAAAATTAGGATTTCTTTTTCCTAAACAGAAACCGTGCATAAGCATGATCATGTGTGTATAAACACTCAGTGTATACAGATACACACAGATATAAACTAAATCTGCTTGCCGAACACACTTCCATAACAGCCATCTGTTCCCAACTTCTTGGAATTTTCTCAAATTATCCTTCAAAGAAGACCATTTTAATTCATTCAATTTCAAGTCAGAAACTCATGAAATTAATTTTTTCCCTTAGGGAAAAAATTTTCAACTCACATCACTCCCAACCTCAACCAACCACCTGATTCACTCTACTCAGCTAGAATAAGGAGAGCCTCTAGTGAGACACAACTCACTTTTCAAAACATTAAGTATTTACCAAGTGCCATGGAAGGTCCAAAGTCACCTCAAACAAGGTGCCCAGTCTCAGGGGCTTAGCTTTCAGTGGAAGCAAAATAAAACATATTTTTCTTCGAAATGTGCCAGGGGTAAATCCTAATCAGTGCAACAGTAACCCTAAGTCCAGCAAGAGAGCAGAAAGCATGAACAGCTTGCATTTCAAATAGTGTGTTTTCTCTCAGCTGGGCCCTAAAGGATGCTGGCTCGTAAGAGGACTGCAAACAGGAAGGAAAGCGGAAACGTACCCGTGGGATGAAAGGACCAGTATAGGTGAAGCAGGATGCCTATTTGGGATACCAAGGAGCACAGTCTTAATAGAAAAACACATTACACAGAATGGGGAGTGGGGACAAATGAGAACAGAACGCGGCCACACTCCTTAGAGGAAAATCAGGCAGGAATTTTGATCTAAAACAGGAGTTAACTGGCAAAATCACCTTAGATTCTTGAGTGGGACACTGAGAAAAGCCAAAAACTACCCTGAGAAAATGAGAAAATGGGAAAATGAGCCTAGTAATGGAGCGGGAAGGACAGAGGGCTGGGGCAGGGAACGACAGAGGTGTAAACCGCAGCTGTTTGATCACTAGAAGCCTCAGCAGGACTGGTGGCCAGCGGTAGCCAAGAGGAAACAAAGACAGGAGACACTCGGAGGGAAGACCCGGGGTGGGAAACGGTGGTGTGGCCAACGAAGAGATGGAAAGAATGAAAACCATCCTCCCGGGCCGAGTGGGACGGCAGCCTACGTCCTGAGCCACCCGGGCTGGTGCGGAGCTGCTGCCTCTCTGCCCCGGGGCCTGCCCGTGGCAGTCAGGGCTGGCGTGAGAAGAGGGCGAATACCAGCAGGAAAACAGGCCAGTACAAAGAAGCGGAGGAAACAAGAGCCTGAGGAAGAAGAGAAACACCTCATTCTCATCTTTCTAGTCCAGGAGTTAAGAATCGCACCTGTTTCCACAATGTTTTAAGCATATTTATTCATTACTTACATATAAATACATGGTAAGTACAACTGAATGCATGTCTTTAGGTTACTTACTACCCAGTGTCAAGTACGACCTCTGTTTTTAGTGAAAATTATGATCAACTAAAAAGTGACACTTGTTTTTGCAAAAGTTTACAGTGTGATGGTGCGAAAAATCAAGAGTGATATTCAGAGCAATACAGCAGGGGCGCTGACCCATCAGTGTTTTCACAGGCTGTGAACAAGAGGTGGGAGGATTCCGGGGACACTGGGCATAATGAATACATCACAAAACAGAGCAGGGATGCGCCATACTTTTCTCTAAATAAGTTCCTGGGGCTTAATGTATATTTTACTTTATTGAAGCCTTTTCATGCTGGAGAGATAAGTTAAAAAAGAAAAAGATTACAAGTCCTACCCTAACATGGTTCATGGCTTCAACAACGAAAAACAAAAACTGGAAGGTGTTTAAAGGACAGTGGCAGCGCTAACCAGACTAGAGTGCCATGGGAGCCAGACGAGGCGCACTTGCCTCCAGCTTGAGGGGAAGCAGGGAGCTTCCTGGGCGAGGGAACCACTGCGCTCACCTGCCGGGAGCAGGCAAAGACCACACAAAGCAGAGGGTACCCTCTGCAAAGATGCAAGAGCGGGCACAAGAGAGCACTGGGAGGTGATGCCTCGTTCAAATTCAAGTTCTTATGTCTCAGTGGCAAAAATCACACAAACCACACCAACTGCAGGAGGCAAAAACTGAGACTGCCTTGTAAGAATCTATATGTTGTAAATGGGCCATAACTGGGCAAGTTTGTCTCTGTTCTAAGCACTGCCATCGGTTTGGCATGAGAAAGCAGGGAGCCACGGTGAGGACGGGAACATATTTCCACCCCTAATCCCATACCCCAGCCAGCGGACTGCCCTCTAGACTCCAAACCAGGTGTCTATGCTGATTGGCCAGGCCCGCGCTAGAATGAATCATGTGTAAAGACGTTTGCAGCAACTCACCACTAGGCAAGCACTGCTGAGGTTGCAATTTGGGGTTGGGAAAGGGGCCAGGAGCCACACTAGTGGGCTGAGCATGCCGATAAGACACCGCAAAGAAAGCAGGGAGGGAGCAGCGGGGCCTTCTTGGTGCTGACTGCACACCCTTCTCTGCCTGTCTGCGAGCAGGCGGACACCCTTCCAAAGGGCCTTGGGAGAAGGATGGGAGAGAAGTCGAATCTTCTTCTACTGGTTTCTGTGCCCCTGGCCACTCTGAGGATTGGCTGGAATCCTAGATGAGATCCCTGACTTTTGGGCTTTGTGTTAGTCTGGGGAGTCTTTGTTCAGACTCCCCAGAGAGCCCGCTATGGAAAACAGACACGAATAGAGGGCTCCATGGAGCACCGATTCGGGGTAGTCGCTCAGTCCCTGGCAGGCGATTGGGCCTGTCCTGTGGTGTGGAGCCCAGAGCCACATGGCTACCTTTTCTGAACATCACCACCAAGACCACATTTTGGGCCTCTTTCTTTTTTAAATTTAGTCACAATCTTTGAGGTGTAATTAATGCAGNGTCCCTGGCAGGCGATTGGGCCTGTCCTGTGGTGTGGAGTCCAGAGCCACATGGCTACCTTTTCTGAACATCACCACCAAGACCACATTTTGGGCCTCTTTCTTTTTTAAATTTAGTCACAATCTTTGAGGTGTAATTAATGCAGATTCAGATTCTAGCTTATGTTTCACCACATATAAACTCTTTCTTGAATGTACCCTTCATGAGGATAAAAACAGCCTTGTGAAGATAAAAACTTCTCAAGTTATTTCTGTCTGATCAGCTAACACTGCCCTTTAGGTACCGGGGTAGAAGTCAGAACAATTAAAATACAGTTAATGACTTGGGCTAAATGGCTACTAGGAGTAAATAAAATCCCTCATAGTGTTTTAACTATCAAATCAACCATAAAATCGCCAAGGAAGGAAAACCCACTGTAAATATTCATCTGGCCACACTGGGTCTTAGTTGCAGCACATGGGATCTTTGATTTTCATTGAAAATGTGGGCTTTCTAGTTGTGACATGTGATATTTAGTCCCCTGACCAGGGATCGAACCTGTGCCCCCTGCATTGGGAGTGTGAAGTCTTAGCTACTGGACTACAGGGAGGTCCCAGGAAACCCACTGTAAAGCAATATAATCCTATCATGTCAAACAAGTCTTACAAGGACTATTTTTAACTATGTGTTTGTACTATTTCAAATTATTATTCCTATTAGGTATTCTATTCATTAGCTGGATAACCCTGATCCAGAGAGACACGAAATCAGTTCTTACATGCTCATCACTGATCCACTGCTGCTAGGTAATGCTATTACCTGGATTGTTCTGTGCTTATTTCCTGATTGTTAACATAGGCACAAGGGCCCCTGCTCCTAGCTACTTTCTATAAAGACACAGAGCAAAAGGTTGTGAGAAATTACGTGAAAAAGCTTGATGCGGGAGTCAAGGTGGATAGCAGAGATAAAAGCATCCCCAGCTCCAGGAGCCACATTGGAGTCCAGGAGGAAGAACAGGTATTTGTGCTGTTGCTGCACAGGCAGAACGTGAATCCTGCCAAGTCAGCAACAGGAACTCCATAACGACAGACAGCCTGTGTTCCAGAATGTGCTGCCGGCCGTCAGGCGCATCCCACATGCACAGCCTGCTGCTTCTTTTGCTTCTGCTTTCTCCTCTGCAAGCTCCTTGGCTCAGACCTCCTCCTTTTCAACATGCATTCCCACCCCCTCTTCCTTGGTAGCATCTGGGGATACCAGGACTAAATGCTGTCCTCGTCTTCCCTGACACTGCTGCCAGTGGAAATTCCTAAACTGCTCAGATGCGCATCCTGCTTCTCTGACAGCCCCCAGGCCCCTTGTACAATCTACAGGAGGAAGGCCAAATATTTCAGATGAGAGCCAAGGCCTTGCATAATGTGGCTCTTCCTACCTCCCCGGGATCATCTCCCATCACTCCTCAAATCACACCCCAACGTCTGACCAAGCTCATTAGACTGTCATATCACAACCTCTGGTACTCAGCAGGCTATGGGGCTGTGGTTCAGGTCGGAAACGCCTCTCTTAAAACCCTGATCTCCCTTTCCTGCCCCGCCGTTCCATTCCTCCTCCAGTCACCATATCCAGCACACACTTCCAAGACTGCACTTAACTCACAATACCAGTGTAGCAATATGCTCCTTCTCCCAGATTAAACTCCCTGGAGGCAGGCACCAAGCCGTGATACTCCTCCTGGTGTCCTAGGACCTGGCCCTGCTGTGGGCTCTCCATACACATTTGTAACCCCAGTCCCAACTGTAATGACTGCTTTACGTGATTCCGTTCATCAAGTAGCTATTTACTCCATATCAGACTTCTACATTCTAATGGGAGAGACAAATAAAGTGAAATCAGAACACAATTATAAATTCTAAGAAGTGCTATGAAAGAAACAAACAGGAGTGAAATAAAGAATCATTAGAGGATTTCCCTGGTGGTCCAGTAGTTAAGACTCTGTCCTTCCAACACAGAAGGCCCAGGGTTCGATTCCTGGTCGGAGAACTAGCTCCCACAGGCTTCAGCTAAAGATCCTGTGTGCCACAACTAAAGACCCAGTGCAGTCAGATAAATAATAATTAATTGGAAAAAAAAAAAAGAATCTTTAGGACAAGGGGCAAGAGTCAACTTTAAATAAGAGTCAAGTGAAGCATGTGGCAAAGAGCATTCCAACCAAAAGGGACCACACAGACCAAGGGCAGCAGGTGGGAAAGAATGGCTGATACATGGCTTTAAAACAGTCAAGTCTTTTGGCTGGAGAGTAATGAGAGAGATGGTGCAAAGTCGTGTATTTGAGTGAATTCGAGAGAGTATGATGACAGATCTGCTAGTCCCAGACAAAGAGTCTGAACTTTCAGTTCAGCAGGAAGCCACCAGAAGGACAGAACCTGCAGTTAAAGTGATCGAACTTATGCTTTGAAAAAGCCACAGTACAACTCCGTCAGGCAGTCGAAGTGACTGTCCCGCAGAGGCCAGCAGTCCCGTCTAAAGGCCGTACCTCCGCCTGCCAGGCCAGGGTAGAAGCTGAGAGGGCAGACGTCCGGCCGGCCCCAAGCACGGCAATGGTTTCCCCATCATCGTCCACCACCTTGAAGTCCAAGTCTTCGTTGTATTTTCTGCGCTTCACTTGCCGTCCTGAGCGTCGTTTCTGCAGGACAAACACACCGGCCAGAGACGCTCAGTGAGTCAGAAGGAAAAGCATGCACAAGGACACCCTCGCCTTACTACACTCGCTCACACCCTCCAGCTTTCCAAGAAGGATCTGCCCTAAACACAACTCTTTTCAGAAGGAGATTCACTCAAAACGGGAGCCAGCTGAGGAGAGGGAGCCACCCTCCTGGATCCACAGAGTAGGAACTGCAGCCTCAGGATCCAGGGAGAAGTGTCTTATTATCTCTGCCTGTGCTTTCCCCCTCCTTTCTGGACTCGGTTTCCATTCCCGTGAAACAGGGATGGGAAGTAACTTCATCATCTCTGAGGTCCCTTCCAAGCATAGCCTGAAGCTCCAGGTTTATGATAATGATTTAACAGGGGTTTTTTTGTTTGTTTATTTTCAATTTTCCAAGTTCACCAGATTTGCCATGTACTTCCAAACAACTAAATAATGCCAATTTCATTCGGACTTACTTTGAGAATCTCCTAACACCACCCTTTGAAATTCAAGCTGACGTCTTGAGTGTGACAAAAGGAGATTCGTGACTCACCATGTAAGGACCTAACTATAATTAAATAGCTTACGACCTTTCAGAGAGAGAACATTCTACAGCAAAGCAACCCAGTGGCTTTCCTCAAGCAGAAAAACACAAGGTTCATCTCTACCCATCACATCCAAGCAGCAGAAACACTTCCGGTAACTATCCACTCAGCCAGCTGAGTCTTCAACACTTAAACCCTACAAAACAAATCGAAAAGCCAAACCTCACCTCCACGCTACCCCCGGCCCGTATCGTCTAAAAGATGCCTCCTGGGCCTCTCTCTGTGTTCGTTTCTTTATTGCGTCACCTCAATGATATTTAATTTTACAGGAGGGATTCCACATAAAAAGCTCTCCCTCAATGCCACGTGCAGATCACTATCCTAGAAACACTGAACTACCTGCTGGCCCTCATGGACTGGACGTACCTGCTCCTCTGCCAGTCAGGACACTTAGGAGTCACTAACCCAAGTATATCGGCAGTGAAAGGGGGTCTCGGATCTGACACCCCAGACACCACTTATTTATCACTGTGATGTTAGGAGCTGACACTTTCGTACAATGAAGATCACAGGACTTAAGGTACAGTAAGTTGATCTTATCCTAAATGGCCCCTTGTGGAGGCAGAGCCCAGATAAACTGCTGCGGCTGTCAGAGGAAACAGCACTTTGAAATATCAGAATTCAAGTCCAAGAGAGGCTGCCTCAACTCAAGGGAGAAAACTCCTACCAATGTCTCGCGCCCAGTTTGGTGCATCTTCAGAAATCTCATTTGGGTGGGCCACTCGTTTCCCCAAATTTTGCTTCCCATCTTGGCAAAAGGAATCCATCCCCGACTTTCTCAGCATCTGGAATTATGAACGTGTCCTCACACAGACTGGCTTATGAGCACCCCGAGCGATCAATGTATCATCTGTACGGCGAGAGAGGCCCTCGGAGCCTCACCTACTTTGGATCACACTTCCCCTCTCCACGTTCCCCCTCACTGCAGCTGATACCATGCGACTCTCCTGGAAGGAAGCCAACGCTGCTAAACAGCTGGGAGACTGTTAGTCTAAGGACCAGGATGCTAGATAAAGAGCTTTGTGGTCACCCACTAACACAGGGAAAGCCCAGCCCAGGTCTGGATGCGAGGGAAGCGGGCTGGAGACAGGGAGAAAGGAGCACCAGGATGANTGGAAGGAAGCCAACGCTGCTAAACAGCTGGGAGACTGTTAGTCTAAGGACCAGGATGCTAGATAAAGAGCTTTGTGGTCACCCACTAACACAGGGAAAGCCCAGCCCAGGTCTGGATGCGAGGGAAGCGGGCTGGAGACAGGGAGAAAGGAGCACCAGGATGAGCGTCAGCGAGACCCCGCCCCGCAGCCGCAGTGCCCGCCCAGGCTCCCGGCACAGCGGTACCTGGCTGTCTGCAGACTCAGTGGACTCCTCGGGGCTCCGCAGGGACGGGTTCGGCAGGCCCTGATCCAGCTCTAAACTCTCCACTGCGGTTTCACTTTTCCTTTTTCCTTTCTTCTTTTTCTCCACTGGGGTTGGTCCTTGCTCCTTGCTACAAGGAGAAATTCAGAATTAAAACTGTTGGGCAGTTCTTAAAGCTAAGATTTCTCATGTGATCCAAGTTATGAGGGTACATCCTGGAATTCTGGGGCCAGGAGAGGCTTTAATGGGAAAGCGACAAGAGTTTCCTGTCAGAAATTTGCAAGAAAAAGGGAAGAAACATCTACATGGGTTGATGTAAAATTCACTTTTTTTTTACACCCCTATNCTCATGTGATCCAAGTTATGAGGGTACATCCTGGAATTCTGGGGCCAGGAGAGGCTTTAATGGGAAAGCGACAAGAGTTTCCTGTCAGAAATTTGCAAGAAAAAGGGAAGAAACATCTACATGGGTTGATGTAAAATTCACTTTTTTTTTACACCCCTATCACAACTACTATAGATAGGATTAATGTGATAAGAAGTAAAATGATACAAACATCTCCCCGCCCCCACAAAAAACCCCACTTTCAAATAAATGTCTTCTCTAGGAAGTTGAATTGCTTCACAGATACTGAGAATCATCTACTTTCAAGCTTCCTTTAAGGAACATGGGAACATCTCCCTAAGTCGTCACCATCCTCTATTGAGAATTATCTATGTAAGACTCAGAATGAGAGCTAGGAGTTCAAAACTGAAGGCAACACTGCCACAGCCCTTGAGGAGGTCACACGGATAAAATTCCGACCACCCAGAGCCATCGCCCGTGGCAGGAGATGGATGCTCCTTAACAGAGGTGGAGATGGCAAAATTCACTGTGCAAGGCCCTCCTAAGATGGCAACATCCAATAAACCTTTTTGGTCCCTCCTGGCTGATAAAATCCCTTTTCTACACTCCCAAGCACCACAATGGCATCCTTCGTGGCTCAGCTGGTAAAGAATCCACCTGCAACACAGGAGATCTGGGGTCAATCCCTGGGCTGGGAAGATCCCCTAGAGAAGGGAAAGGCTACCCACTCTAGTATTCTGGCCAGGAGAAGTCCATGGACTGTATAGTCCATGGGGTCCCAAGGAGTCGGACACGACTGAGCAACTTTTACTTTCTTTCAAGCACCTCACCTGTGCTTTGCCTAAGGCATTCAAACTTTGATCTTTCACCAGAGTTAGTCATTACACGTCACACCAGGCTCAGAACTAAACAGGACCTCGGATCCTCTGCAGTGACTTGATCAACATGTGCTGAATGAACAGTTTACATTTCTCTGCGCTCTCCCATCAGACATAATTTCCCAGAAGGCAGTATGCGCTTAAGTTCTGTATTCTTCACAGCGAGTAGTAGTCTTATGCTTAGCGTACCAAGGATTCGATAAAATATTCATTGGATAGATGGATGCACTAATGGATGGATACAACTGGGGAGATGTGGGAAAAACACACTTGAGCAAAGATACAGAATTTTGATAAAAGACAATAATAATAATTACAGCTAATATTTATGTAACACCTACTACACGCAGGCACAGTTCTCTAAAGTTTTACATGGATTATCTGCTTTATTCCTCAAAGCAACCATTTAAGGCAGATAGTATTATTATCCTAATTTTATCAAGAAAAACAGTGAGGTTAAGATTTCCAGGGTAACACACTAGTAAACGGAAGAGAAAGTATTTAAACCAGGCACGTGCGTAGTCACCATGACATTCTTGGGGAATGGAAGAGTGCTGAAAGACAGTCTGTAAAGCTAGCTGACAGGACAGGTAAAAAGAAGCAGTAAGCTGATGCAGCTGGAAAGAACCCAGGGGGTACGTGAGGCTGGAGAGCTTAGACTCATTCTGCATGAAAAGGGCACGATGGCAAGACTGGGCAAGGGAGAAAGAAGACTCAAACGAGATGTGATCAGAGAAAACGCAAGGGTATAAACGATGCGAAAGATCCGACAGAAGCGGAACAAGTAAGTCCTGGCAGAAGTAGTGTCAACAAGTCTTGGCAGAAGGTGGAGATAAGGAAAGAGCCACAGTTACTGGTACTTCCCATCCGGTGAGTCACTGCAAGGTGTGGGGGGAAGACAGGCACAGAGAGACGGAAGATCCAGTGGGGTGCACCCTTGGAGGGATGGTGCCTGGCGTGGACCGTGGGGTCTGTCTGCTTCTCCCAACACCCTTCACCCTTTCGCATGTGCATCACTCATCAGGTGGGCAAAGACCCAGTCTTACCCTTGATTCCGTAGGCTGAAGACTGGCTTGCCTACCTATCAGCAAAGTTCTGTATGAGATTGTTTTGATCCAAAGTTAGGAAATGAAAATCGGGGGTTGGGGGTGGGGATCGGGGGAGAAAGAACACTTCCTACCAGTTTCAGGACAGAGGACTCCGGTGAAAAGAGTTTTTAAAAAGATGTCCAATTTNCAGCTGAGCCACAAGGGAAGCCCAAGAATACTGGAGCGGGTAGCCTATCCCTTCTCCAGGGGATCTTCCAGACCCAGGAATTGAACCCAGGTCTCCAGCATTGCAGGTGGATTCTGACCCACCAGGGAAGCCCACCAAAGATAACCTTTGGCCACTTACAAAAAACCAAGTAACCGTACAGGAGGAGCGTGCTTTACTGTAACAGATGCCTTTAGAAAGTTAAGTGTCACAGGTGCTGAAGACAGCCCTAAAAAGGACATTTCAAAGCTGATTTGGACCACTGCCAAATAAACGTGCAGCATCCTAACACCCAACACCACTTTTAAGGAAGCATCCCTTTGGAAGCAGAAGTTATGTCTCATATTTTCAGGTGTGGTGTCACAGAGAACATCTGTCATTTCATAACCACGCTAACGTTGCCAGTAATCTGACAACAACATGGGTGCTAGTTTCAGGAAATAAAGAAGTAACCCACGGAGGACCTGGAAGAGACAAGCAAGGCTTTCTAGGAGGATGGCTATAGTCACCATTGGATGACGGCTTAGCAGCGGCCCATTTGTGAGTCGCCTGCTCTCTTAACAGGAGGCCTGGCCTGTGCTGAAGGGCACAGACACTTGCCAGGTGGTGCGGTTTCCCTCTGGCCTTCTAGTCACCCCGTCTCTGCTCAGACTTCCTGGCCCACCCTGGGAGTGACGGGGTGCAAAGCCCAGCTGCTTATTTCCCTTTCGTTCTTCCCAGCTCCCTTTCTTAGCCTGATATTCTCAAACACAACACTGAGAATCCCATGAGAAGATGATGAAAGCAAAGGAGGATTCTTCTGGATTTTTATCATAAACACAGTTCAGGGTCATTAAACAAGCCTAAATCCAGAGGGAACTGGTCATTATGGCAGGACTCACTAATTGGGGGGTGAGGGTGGGGGGATAATTTAGTTTGACTACCTCACTGCTGATTCAGTACTTAAGATGGTTTAGGAAAAAGAAGAGCTAAGTAAACTTCAGAGAAATTTAAATCAATCAACTGTAAGAAAGTGATTTAGATGGTAAATCTTATATGTGTTTTCTACCACAATAAAAAGACCAAAACAAGTAGGGAGGGAGGGAGAAAGAGAAAGAAACTCAACAGTACGGTAACGGACCCAGTTAAGGCTGGGATCCTATGAGCATCTTACCATCCCTGGGATGTTACTAAATTCTGTGCCCAGGACACTCGGCCCTCAGGGAGCAAGTTTTTGCTTAGCATGCAAGGGTGGACACACTGAAAAAGGCAGACACACACAGGTGTTTATTCAAAGAGGCTTTAAAAGACAACACACTGAAGACCTAATTCAACCAAGGCAGTTCTCTGAAGCTCAAAGTGAGACCCTCTCCTCAGTTCATACCTCATGTTAAGGTCTCTCTTTTGGGGGCTCTCCAGAAAGCTGAGCAGGTAGCTCCGGCAGGTGTGGCGGTACCTAGGTATCCAATCATTAGGCAGTAATAGTAACAGCAGCCAGAGCTACTGAACACACATCAGATGGAGATACTCAGGACTACGCAAGCATGTTTCATGACGTCTCCGATCTTTTCCAACAACCCTGCAGGCTTTATTAGCACAATGATGTCTGTTCTGTATAAGGGGAAAGGAAAGATTACTAACTGATGCTAAGTAATGTGCCCAAAGGCCATACAACTAATGACCAAAGGAGCCTGGATTGGAACTCTCTGGCCAAAAGCTAATGTTGGTTTCGTTGAGCATTTGATGACACCCCAGGGAAGCAGACCACCAGACAAGCATTAACTACACTTGGTCAGAAACCCTAAATGTGACGGTGTACTCAATCGCTTTGGGAGAAGATCAGGTTCTTTATAAAACTAAACACATACTTACCTGATGTCCTAGCAATCCCATTCCCAGGAATCCTGGAGAGTTGTCTAGTCCACCTCTCACTTTACAGATAAAATAATCTGTCTTGAGATTTAGAGTTGTTGTTTGCTAAGTCTGTGGCCGACTCTTTTGTGACCCCATGGACCATAGCCCTCCAGACTCCTTTGTCCATGGGATTTCGCAGGCAAGAATACTGGAGTGGGTTGCCATTTCCTCCTCCAGGAGTTCTTCCCAACCCAGGAACTGAACCTGTGTCTCCTGCCCTGGCGGGCGAATTCTTACTAATTCTTTACTGCTGAGCTACCAGAGGAGTCACGAGGTTTAGAGAGAAAAGGCAGCTTGTCAAGATATATTCCTAGGAAGTGGCACAGCTGGGACGTCCTGGAGGGAGAAGGGAAAACCAAGCCATGAGCATAAGCAACCAGTGTTTAAAAGGCGGAAGTATCCCAAAAGGCAGGTATTAGTAAGCAAAAATATAAAATTTTAATCTTGCAAGTCAATAATTCCTCAGAAATGTTTTTTTAAATTTTTACTTTCAAGAGACCTTTTTGGGAGCCTGGAAAAGTATCTGCTGAGGATTAAAAATATAAGACACAAAATATTTCTTCCATGTATCTCAAGGTCAGCTGCGGGGTGGGGAGGAGAGGGAGGCAAAAGAGTATAAATGAAGTCTCTGTTTCAGCTTCCACCAAGAAGGGCACTAAATTACCCCTTCTGAAAATGGCCTTAAAAGGGACGGACGGCAGATGACTGACCGCAGGAACAGTATCATTTTATATCACACTGACAGCTTAACCAGAATCACGCATCTAGGGATGCCAGGATGAAGCCAAGAGAGATGGATAAAACACACATCAATGTTAACTCCTAAACCACACCGATAGTAATAAAACATATTTCTTGGGCTCAAAATTAACAGTCTACAATATTCCTGGAAAAGACACTTAAAAGATCTGAATCTAGATAAATAGGTTCCCAGACAGACATCCAAGGACAAATCTGGGGTGTTCCCCTGAAGAATCACGCAAGTCTTTGAAAATCAAAATGGACTCTAAGAAAATCATCCACGCTACAAAATGAAGAGACCCTGAAAAAACTGTGCTAAGTGAAAGAAGTCAGGCACCTTGAAGATCACATACTGTCTAATTTCACTTACATCAAACGCCCAACATAGGCAAATTCATAGAGACATAAGGAAGGTATATGGAGTTGCCAGGGGTTGAGGAAAGAAAAAGTAGCATCTGCAATAGGCATAAAGTTCTTTTGGGGGTGATGAAAATATTCTAGAATCAGATACTGGTGATCTTCACACAATCCTGTGAACAAACCAAAACCACGGAATTGCATGTTGTAAATATGGAATTTATAGAATGTGAATTATATCTCACTTAAAAAAATTCAATATAAGAATATACTGACAACTCTTGTTGCTAACAGGAGTATCAGTTTTTTATTTTTTGTTTTTGGCTGCAACACACAGCATGTGGGATCTTAGTTTCCTGACCAGGGATTGAACCCATGCCCCCTACAGTGGAAGCATGGAGTCTTAACCACTGGATCACCAAGGAAGTCCCCAGTGTTAACTAGTGAAAGCCTTTTTGCAGGGGAGAGTAGCAAAAATACTAAAATTTTAATCATGGATATACTTTTAAGTGAGCAATTTCTCTTTGAGAACATAAACTAAGGGAAACATTTAGAAACTCCAAAGTTTATATGTAAGAACATCTGATATGGAATTGTTTTTTAACAGAGTAAAAATAAATATCCTATTTAAAAGTAAACACAGGGAATTCCTTGGTAGTCTAGTGGTTAGGAACTCAGCGCTTTCACTGCCAGACTGCTTGGGTTCAGTCCCTGGTAGGGGAATCAAGACCTCACAAACCACGCAGCATGGCCAAATAAATAAATAGAACACAAATATCTTACTTGTCAATCTTTAGGAAAATGCTTAAATTAATAGCACATCCACATAGAATAACACTACACAGCCATTATTAAACAAAGTTTTAGCTGACATTTAAAGTTTTAGCTGACAACATGTGGGAAAATAAAAACATATATATATATAAAATCTAATTTTTTAAAATGTGACATCACACTAGATTTTAAAATAAATTTTAGGATACATACCATCATTATGTCTGGGAGATAAGACTGTGGGTAAGTTTCACTTCTTTTTCCTAAAACTTTCTCAAAGTTATTACCTATTTGTCTTTAACTGTTTCCTATGATTAGAAGCTTTATAAGACAGTGACTTTGTGGTGTTCCCCAACATATTTATGGCTTATAGTAAAACTCAGTCATGTGGTTATTGGGTGAAATGAATATTTTCAATTTGAGAAAAAGAAAAAAGTCTACAAAACTGTACATGAAAGCAAAAATGACAATACCCGTGTACAGAAGAAGAAAATAAACAAAATGTTAAGCCATTTGAGGCTGTGTACATTTTTTTCTTTTTTAATACATAGATGTTTAGATTTTCAATAATGAGAATAATACTTTCATGATATTTGTCACAGATAGACTTTTCAAATGGACGTTTAGCAGAAAAATTTTAATGACTTGAATGATAAACAGGAAAAACTGTTTGCCAGACAATTCATGCTTCTCCAAGTCATCAGGCTTCAGGAATCGAAGGGAGACTACGAGAGGTGCCAGCTCACGATGACATTTGACTGGGCGCAGGGCACGGTGCCCTCCTCACTGGGGCTGGGCAGGCCTCCGCACAGCCTTCACCCAAAAGCGCGTCCTTGGCTCCCCCCGCGGTGAGCGGCCCCGTGGGGCCTCGCTGCCAGTCTGCCTCAGGGCCTCCCGCGTTCCCCGGGGAGAAGAAAGTGTTCTATGTGGTGGTGTTTAGTCGACCCCTTTGCAACCTCATGGACTGCAGCGGACCAGGCTCCTCCGTCCACAGGATTTTCCAGGCAAGAATACTGGAGTGGGGTGCCATTTCCTTCTCCAGGAGATCTTCCCCACCCAGGGATCGAACTCGCGTCTCCTGCATTGGCAGGCAAGATTCTTCACCACTGAGCCACCAAGGAAGCCCATGCTCTATGTGCAGACTTACTTAATCTAAAGAAATCAGTCAAATATAAAACTAAGCAGAAAAGCTTAACTAAGTTTGAGACCCGTCTTTTTTTTTTTTCTCTTTAAGTCCAAATAACAAAAATTAAAATACAAAATAAGAAGCAATCGCTCCTATTAACAAGTTGGGTCTGTGGACATTTCAGGTGCCAAACCTACTTCCCAATTAAAATTAGAATTGTCCTATATTTTTGCCTTCTCTTTCATCTGAAAGAGTATTTCTCGTAGTTACCTGACTGTGGAATACAGTAAAGACAGGAAACCCCACATATCCTTGCCTTTTTATACTGCAGTTGCACTGGGACGCTCATCACTCAGCACAAAGATTTGTGCTGAGATGGCAAGACTCATCTGAGGAGGGAGAGTGTCAGAGTGTGTAAGTGTGTGTGTGTGTGTGTGTGTGTGTGTGTGTCAGTATGTGTGTGTCCCCTCTGTGCTGAGTTTTTTCCCTGCATTCAGCATATTCATCTGAGGAGAGAGAGTATCAGAGAATCAGAGTGAGTGAGCGAGCGGGTGTGTTTGTGTCGGGGGGGTTGGGGGGAGAGAGAGAGAGAGAGAGAGAGAGAATGTGTGTGTGTGTGTGATGTCCCCTCTGTGTTCCTTGAGTTTTACCCCTGCATTCAGCATATTCAATGCCTTCTGCACCTAAGAGTCCTGTGCTCCAGGCGGTAAAGCAGCCATTTCAATCCCGTGTCTCTTCTCCTAGAGTTACAGCTGGTTAGCACCAGGGGAAGAGTTCTGTCTCAGGTATCTAAGGTGGAAACCTCAGGCGTGTGAGATGCAGGTATCCAGGAGGCTCCTGGGTATACTTTCCAAGGGGAATGTCCAGAAGAGTACACTGGACTGCCCAGGAAGAATGGGTAAAGGGAGAAGAGGGAGCAGGGCCTAACCTGAGGAATACTAACGCTTACGGTTCCCAGAGCGGGAAGAACCTACAGTGTGTGGGAAGGAGCATCATCAGGCCAGTGATGCAGCGGGGAAAAGGGCAAGAAAGTGCGGCTTCACAGAGACCTGAGGACGAGCGCATTTTAGGACGGAACGCTCACAGGTGTCAAACGCGGCTGAGGAGCAGGTAAGCAAGAACTGAAGAGTGATCAACACATCTGGTGATGTCATTTCTACAAAACACATCCACCCCAAAACCCTTGAACCTGGTCATTCCTGGTCCCCATCTCTATTTCCACATTAAAACAGGGTACAGGGTGGTGTCGGGTTTTTATCTTACAATGTTCCAGAAATCTTAGAAAGTCAACATCTCTTAATATATCTTTAGGTGAAGTCAACCTAAACCTTGTCAATTCCAGGCAGCAATAACAAAAATGGAGCGGGGGAGCTGGCAGATTATCAAATTTAGACGCTAACAAGAAAAGAGCAAGAGAGAGGGAAATTATTTGATAGGTGCCTGTTTGTTAACAAGTACTGTTTCTAGAAACTAGGAGTTTTATTTTCAAACAACTATGGCCCTAATGGAAAAACCAAGAGTTCAAAGTGATTCAATTCTCTAAATCTGTCTAAGTGGAATGATGTTTGCTTCATCCAAGGCTAGGGGAGGCCTCTTCTAGAATGTTTTTGTGGCATCTTCTAAACTAAGTAGGTCAACAAATACAGAAAAATAAGACTAATTTCCTTCCTCTTCCTTCCTGTTCCACCTGGAATTTCACTGTAGGCTTGGGCTACCAGGGTCCCTGGTGGCTCAGACGGTTAAGCGTCTGTCTACAATGTGGGATACCCGGGTTCGATCCCTGGGTCGGGAAGATCCCCTGGAGAAGGAAATGGCAATCCACTCCAGTACTATTGCCTGGATCCCATGGACAGAGGAGCCTGGTAGGCTACAGCCCACGGGGTCACAAAGAGTCGGACACGACTGAGCAACTTTANTTCGATCCCTGGGTCGGGAAGATCCCCTGGAGAAGGAAATGGCAATCCACTCCAGTACTATTGCCTGGATCCCATGGACAGAGGAGCCTGGTAGGCTACAGCCCACGGGGTCACAAAGAGTCGGACACGACTGAGCAACTTTACCTTTACCTTTACCAGGGCCTCTGAGCCCAGAACTTTAGCAAACCCTGGCCAACAGCACTGCCACATACCAGAGCCCAGAAAGACCAGGGCCTAGAGTCAGGAATACTGCATGTGTGGACAGGGAATGGTGCTTTTCATATACCCTAGTCACAGCTACTCTGAGTATTCAGCACTGGTCTGATATCTGAAGGACAAAACAGATGCCAGCAATGACCATAATACCTGACTTTACTAAGGACTGAGTATTCTTAAACAGATTATGTCTCTAAACAGCTCTAAGAGGAAGTACATTATGGTTCCAACTACAACTTCATCTTCTAGAGTAGCTCAGAGAGGTGGATAACTCATCCAAAGTCACACTGCTCGTGAGCAGCAGACTTGCCATTTGAGATCAGATTTGATGCCTGGTTTTAAGAGCCACTGCTCCTGACTCCTTCACGATGCTGCCTCACGCTCTGGATACATCAAACTTAGAATCAGAATCAGCAAGACTCTCGAAGCACCTCTACTTTATCTCCATCATCCACTGCCCAGCACCACTGTATCTCCCTAACCTTTTCCCAGAAAACCGCTAACTCTTTCCTCTTCTATCCATCTTTTTACAAATCCATTTGTTTCCCAGAACAGAATGGGAGAATACATGAAGAATCAATCAGTCTAGCAGAACGTTGAAGATTAAATAAGTGACCTCAGACTTCTCACAACTGCCCAGAAGGACCCCGAGATAAGGGTTAAAGAAAATCTAATATGCACTTGGCAGCTATCAGAAGACCTACAACCACCATCCTAAGGATGTATCTTGTTAGCACTGGGTACTCTATTTCCTCTGCAAATGAGAACTTTTGATCTTTGGTCACTAAGTGTTATACAGTTTCTCCAAACTTGCAAAATTTCTCCAAAACTCTCAGTGGTAAAAGGATGAGCTAATTAAGAAACCAGACAGTGAGTTAATGAGAAGACTATAAACTGTATCAACAGTGGAAGGAAGCTCACTGCTGTTACTTCTGCTTCTTTTCATAATGCTCAGAATACCAGCTTTGGGCTCGTTTTCCTGAGAGTGAATCCCAGTTAAATAGAGGAAGGCAATTCTCTGCGGCTATACTGACACTCGTCAAATGTCACAGATCCTAGACCTTTCGTCGCCACTTTGATGTTGGCCCAAGGCCTCGTACCAGAGCTCCCCAGACTCCTCTGGCCAGGAAGGGAGATGAGGCAATGCTATTCGCTGTTGAAATGTCTTTCTTCCAGGGTTTCCTACATGCAAATAGATTCAGCGTCACTTTATTTGTAGAATTTATTTGTAGAATTTAAGACTCAGCAGCTTCTTTCTGTTTTTAAAAAGTTCCTTTGTGTCTGTCTCAGCTAGTGACACACTGAGCGACATCAGTAACATGAGCTGAAAGGACCACTATGTAATATGTAATTATATATTTTAATTAAAAATTGTATCTGCTTAAAATACTTTTTATTTTGGTACCAACAGATAAATACCACACACGGTAAACCCTAGGATTCTAGTGAGGATGGACCTCGGAGGTCATCCAGCCCAGGCTCCCATCTCCTGGCGTCTGACACCCAAGCAAACGGCTCTCCAGCCTCTACAGGGGCAGGGAGCTTACCGCCCACAAGGCACAGGACATGGCTGAGCAGCTCAACTTCTCAGGACGGTCTTCTTCAGCTGGAGCTATACCCTGCCCATCTGTAACTCTCCACATGTGTCCATACTCATCCTCAGATGAGAGAGATAGATACAGTTAACCTCTTCTCCACAAGATCCTTCTAAATCTTCCCTTCTTCAGGCTTCATCATCTTAGTCTCACCTATCATACCTCACGCAGTCAGTGTTCCTGTACAGTCAGTCACTTTGCTCTGACCTCTCAAGTATATGTTTCAGAGCACAAAATGGGTCAGGGCAGTAACAAAAATGAAAATATGCTAAGGTATGTCCAAAGATCAGTTTGCGAGCCTGTGGATTGCTTCGGTGGGAAGGTTTTTTTTATTTTCATGCTTGGCAGCAATTTGCAGTTCAGGCATCTGTATGGCCTATCACCTGTACCTGGAAGAGAAGGAGCAGCAACTGCTCCACTTAATTAACTTGCTTCTCCACCCCACCTAACTCGTAAGTAAGAACCCTGCACTACCCATCAACACTGACTATGAGATCTAAATGAAAACCCATCTCACTGAGGCTACATAATAGCCAGCTGACATATCAAAGGTCTTAATGTGATTGTGAAAATTCATGTTGGAATAATTCTGATAAAGAACTTTTTTTTTGTTTTTTTTGGCTACCTGATGTGAAGAACTGACTCACTGGAAAAGACCCTGATGCTGGGAAAGATTGACGGCAGGAGGAGGAGGGGATGACAGAGGATGAGAAGGTTGGATGGCATCACCGACTTGATGGACATGGGATTGAGAAAGCTCCGGGAGCTGGTGATGGACAGGGAAACTTGGCGTGCTGCAGTCCACAGGGTTGCAAAGACTGAGCGACTGAACTGAACTGTTTTTTACCGACAGGAAAGCTTACTTTAAATAGTGTTTAAAAAAATTAAATATGCAGATTGTTTTAAGAATTATAAATCTGCCCATGTATCATAAATGACAATAGTCTGAAGGTTTGGGGTTCTCTTCAAGTAACATATTCTTTTGAACAGCAGCATAATATTCCACTGGCACTGGCTATGATGTAAACACAGACCTACCTCATAAAACAAGTATCACAGAGAAGTGAATCACAAAGAGTTTTTGGCTTCCTAGTGCATATAAAAGTTATGTTAACAGTATACTGGTCTATTAAAATAATATGCAATAGCANTTCCACTGGCACTGGCTATGATGTAAACACAGACCTACCTCATAAAACAAGTATCACAGAGAAGTGAATCACAAAGAGTTTTTGGCTTCCTAGTGCATATAAAAGTTATGTTAACAGTATACTGGTCTATTAAAATAATATGCAATAGCATTATTTCTAAAAAAGAATAATCTACATACCTTAATTTAAAAACACTTTATTGCTAAAAAAAAAAAAATGCTAACCATCATCTGAGCCTTCAGCAAGTCATATTCTTTTTGCTGATAAAGGGTCTTGCCTTGATGTTGATGGCTACTGACTGGTCAGGGTGCTGGCTGCTGAAGGCTGGGGTGGCTATGGCAATTTATTAATATAAAACGACAATGAGGCTTACCACATCGATGGAGTCTTCCTTTCCGAGTTTTCTGTAGCATGCAGTGCTGTCTGACAGTGTTTTACCCACAGTACAACTTTTAAAATTGGAATCAATCCTCTCAAGCCCTGCTGCTGTTTTATCAACTAAGTTTGTGCAATATTCTAAATCCTTTGTTGCCATTTCAAACTTTCTTCACCAGGAGCAGTTTCCATCTCAAGAAATCACTTTCTTTGCTCATCATGAGAAGCAACTCCTCATATGTTCAATTTTATCATGAGATTGCAGCAATTCAGCCCCATCTTTAGGCTCCACTTCTAGTTCTCCACCACAGTTACAGTTATTTCCTCCACTAAACTCTTGAACTCCTCAAAGTCACCCATGAAGGTTGGAATCAACTTCTAAATCCCTGTTAATGTTGACATTTTGACCTCTTCCTGTGAATCGCAAATGTTCTTCACAGCATCTAGAATGGTGAATCCTTTCCAGAAGCTTTCAATTTGCTTTGTCCAGATCCATCAGAGGAATCACTATTGACGGCAGCTACGGCCTTACAAAACACATGTCCAAAATAGTAAGATTTGGAAGTCAAATTACTTCTTGATCCAAAGGCTGCAGAATGGATGCTGTGTTAGCAGACATGAAAACACCATTAATCTCGCCATACAACTCCATCAGAGCTCTTGAGTGATCATGGGCGTTGTCAATGAGCAGTCATTTTTTTCTGAGCAGCAGGAATCAACAGTTAACTATGCTGTAAACACATGTGCTATCATGCAGGCTATGCAATTTTCATTTAGAGACTATAGGCAGAATATATTTAGCTCAATTTTTAAGGGCCCTATTAGTTTCAGGATGGCACATGAGCACTGGCTTCAACTTCAAGTCATCACCTGAATTAGCCTCTAACAAGAGAGTCAGCCTGTCTTTTGAAGCTTTGAAGACAGGCACTGACTTCTCTCTAGCAATTAAAGTCCTAAATGGTATCTTCTTCCAATGAAGGCTGATTTGCCTAAATTGAAAATCTGTTGTGTAGCGTAGTCATCTTCATGGATCACATGAGCTAGATCTTCTGCATAACTTGCTGCAGCTTCTACATCTGCACTTGCTGCTTCACCTTGCATTCTTATGTTATGGAGATGGCTTCTCTCCTTAAACCTCATGAGCCAACCTCTGCTAGCTTTGTACTTTTCTTGGGCACTTGCCTCACCTCTGTCAGCTTTCACAGAATTGAAGAGAATTAGGGCTTTGCTGTGGATGAGGCTCTGACTCAGGGGAATGCTGTGGTTTGCTTGACCTTCCACCTAGACCACTAAAACTTCCTCCACACCAGCTATAAGCCTGCTGCGCACTCATCACTGATGTGGTCACTGGAGCGGCACCTTTAATTTCCTTCAAGAACTCTTCCTTTACATTCACAACCAGGCCTTGATTTTAGCCTGTCCCTGCTTCCCATGTGCCTTCTTCACTAAACTTAATCACCTTTAGCTTTTGATTGAAAATGAAAGCCAAGCAACTCTTCCTTTCACCCGAACACCTAGAGGCCGTTGTAGGGTTATTAAGTGGCCTAATTTCCATATTGCTGTGCCTCAAGAAACGGCTGTTTCTTGGGCTCAGAAGCAAGAGGAGAAGGTGAACGGTGGAGGAAGAGCCAGTCAGGGGAGCAGTGAGCACACACCCATTTCTCCATGAAGTTCACTGTCTCACATGGGTGCAGTTCCTGGCTCCCCAAAACAACGACAATACTAACACCAAAGACCACAGATCTCAGATCACCATAACAGATAAAATAGCACGAAAAGGTCTGAAATACTGACAGAATTACCGAAATGGGACACCGAGGCGTGAAGCGAGCAAATGCTATTGGGAAAATGGCCCTGTCAGACTTGCTCAAGGCAGGGGTGCCACAAACCTTCCATTTAAAAAAAAAAAAAAAAAAAAGTAGTAACTGTGACAGTAAAATGAAGCCTTCCTGTAATCCCCTTTTTAATGAACACGTAAGTTCTTTTCCATTTCTGCTCTTATAAACAAAGCAGCCACGAAGCCATACACCTAGTTTCGCACACTTGTCTGAGTATATCCATAGCAGAAAATTCTGGCAGATGGAACTACGTGGTCTGCAGTGTTTGTCTGCTAACTTTTGACTCTAAAGAGCTAGGACAGGAAGAAATCAGGAGTGTAGACAGCCTTTAGGCAGCAGATGAGTCAATTATTTCCTAGAACAGGAAATAGTTTGGTTTCACAAGGACCTATCTGCTGGAGACAGAACAGAGGGTCGTCCTTGGAACCATATCCCTAGACCACCCTGTATTCGACTACTGAGTGCTCTATAGAAGCAGAGAGGAAAGTAGGTGGTCCCACCCAACCTCTGTGCACGGGTTCCAGCTGAAGAGCAGCGACTCAGACCTCCTCGGTTGCCAGGTTGTCATCAACTCTGTTTAAGGAAAACCAGCCCAATTCCAGAAGATCGAGGCTGGTCCCCTCATCTCACCTCCCTGGGCCTCACTGGTTTAGGTCTCTGGGTTGCTCTGAATAGGGAACCACCTGGAACACAGAACTATAATACCAACTGAGGAAAAAGATCTTAGCAGGATGGATCACACGGGCCAAATGTTTTATCAACTCCTCTCCCCTTCAGGAAACCAAACGGTGCCAAATAGTTGAGAGGTTCACTATTTTCTGCAGGAGAAAACTTCTGCAGATCGTGATAAATGAGGTCTGTGAGAGAATGTTTTCAGTTTAACTGAACATCAAAAATAATAAATATGTAAACTCTAAAGAAGTGAGCACTTTTCTCTTTATAGAAACTTGGTAAGCTATTCCCGGGGGCGGGGGAGAGGAGGGAACATCTCTTTTTCACAAAGCTTATTTTGAGTCATATTCTGATTTACAGTCTTCATTACAGTTATCCTATATGGAGCTGACCTGAGCACAGTACAAATCTATATATTAAGTCCTTCAGGACAGAGCTCTCAGTTACCATGTGGAGAATGGAAAACACAGGAATCAGGGTAACCACAGAGGCTGAGAGAGAAGCCACAACTGCCAGCATCTCCTCTTGTTTTTTAAAAAAAGCAAAGCACCAGTGTGAGCTGGAGTCACTCACTTAAAAGACAGGTGATCTCTTACCTGCTTCTCTTTCTTCTGTATTTTCATTATCATCTATTAAAGGCAATTATTTTATTTCTGTAAAACATAAAAAAGGCAAAAATTATGTTAAAATCCACAATAAAACATTTCAGATTATCTCAAGATTAGCTGTGGCCCATGAGGAAGACAGAGAATGGAGGATTACTTCCCCAGAACATTTATGATCAGCAATCTTCCAGCCTGACACTCCTGAGAGGCCTGTGCACCAGCCTAAGCCTACCTACTCCCATCCTGAGCCCTCAGTTTTGCTCTAGATGCGGCAGAGTCAAAAAGATACTGTCTTCATAGATAAAACAAGTTATAAGAGATGCCGGTGCATTAAATCACAAAGGGAACTAAAAGAGGAACTGAAAATGATGCCATGAGTATATCTGGGGGGTGTGGAGGGGTGGAGAGGGGCTAGAACTAATAAGCAAAGCCCTCATTTTGGGGCAGAAGAAAATTAGTAAATAATATCTATAATTGATATATCAGGAAATAGAAATGTGCACGATAAAAAAGAGAGTTAAAGGACTTCCCTGGCTAAGACTCCATGCTTCCAGTGCGGGGGCCCAGGTTCGATTCCTCGTCAGGGAACTAGACTCCATGTGCCACAATTAAAACCAGTGCGCCCAAATCAATAAATGAATATTTTTAAAAGAGAAAGAGCCGAAAGTTAAAACTGGTTCTTCTGAAGGAGAGAGGAGCTGGTATGAGACAGGACAGGGCACTCTTGCACTTCATCATATGCTGTCCTACATCATTTAATGTTTCAAACCATGTGCATTTTAAACTGACAAAATAAATTCTATTTCAATATTCCATAATTTTTCCCTAATGATTTTATTATACCCATTCCCATCATTTCCTAATGATTTTATTATATCCATTATTATTATACCCATTCCCAGGCTCCAACCACAAAGCCCATGATGACACTGAGCTTCTCATAAATGTCTTTTGAGCAGCACAGCCACAAGACCCCAGCAACTGGCTTGAGAGGTCTAGAAGTGCTCTGGGGCATCCAAGGGACAGAAGGACCTCTGTTCTAGGAAACCCAGAATGGAGGGCTACCTGAGTCACCCACTCTCATCTCCCCCAAAGACAAACAATGGAAAGATCATAGTCTATACATCTTGGCTTCTGGTTCTAGTCTGGATGTAGACACCAATTCATATTCATTATTTACCTTGATTTCCTGGACATCCCACAGAGCTAGGAACCCATCCCAGAGGCGCGCGATTATCCTTATGATACACTTATTTCTCACATGCAAGTGAATGCGGTATATGCAGGCGTCAAAGAGAACTTTTAGATTAATCCAAGGCAGTCTCACTTAAGTGGGCTCATGGTGTGTTTGACGCAAATGAGAAAAATGAAGGCCTTGGGATTTCAATCATCTGTGGGAACCACAATTACAGCTTAAAGTCTGTCAATTTAGGGTTTTCTTTTCCTCCAAGAGCCAGAAGTATTTTCTATTCAAAGGAGCATAATCTGTTACCAGGCTACTGCTGCTTGCGAAGAGCACAACATCCATGGAAGCAACAAGTGGCTAAGTGGGCACAGGCAGGCCCTGGACCAAGGGGCAGAGAGAGGGCGGCAGAGAAGAACCAGCCAAGGCTTCTTGATAGAGTAAAAGGGAAAAGGGAAGCCAGGTCAGTAAATAGTGCTTTGAAGGGTCAGTGTGAGGACTAACGTTTGATGAGACAATGAACTTTCCTCAAGAAACCATAAATTCCTGAGAAATGGCAAGGTAAGGGCTCCGAAATCAGGGCAGTTCAGAGAATCTTACCCTCTGGACTTCAATACAGTGGAGTTGACTCTAGGTCAACTATGTTAGCACAAAAGTCTATCTACTTTATCTTTCAATTTTGAGTTATCAGACCCCAGAAAACCAACATTCTCAACCATCACAAACTGCCACAAATTCTGAAATGAAGAAGGAAGTTTGTGAAATAAACTATAGCTAATAAAAAGGGATATTATCAATAACCAGACATGTAACTCAAATAAAATTCTACCCAACAAAATGAAATCAATTGCTTACAAAATGCAGAAAAAGTCTAGTGCCAAGAAAAATCACCTTTTACTATATTAAAAAAAAAATTAAGTATAATGCAGTAGAGACATCAAAAAACACAATTTCTGATTAAGGTCCACAAACCAGCATGCAAATGAACAGGGCCCCAACTCTGCCTGCAACGTGGGGAAAACAGGTCCAACTGAGCGTCACTGTTGGCAGGTTCATCGTCTCCAGCTTTCTGAAAGCACTCAGGCAACGTGCCACCTAGATCTATGGACTGCAGTGGTTCCACTTGCAGGAATCCACCCCGAGGCAATCAGCCAAAAGGAAATCAAGCTGAGAGGAAGCTCAGGGATGGGGTGGGAGGCAGTGTGGAAACGCTGTCACAGCAGAGCTCAGCCACCGCAGAGGGCCACTGTTCCCTGGGTCCCGTCACAGGGCCTGGGAAGATCAGAGACGGCCGATGAGCACAAGCTAGAAAGACTGGGAAGGTGTGGGGCCGACCCAAGTTAGGCATGAATGTGGTTACTCAGCAGAGAGAAGGCTTGGAGGAAAAGAGCTGGGTGAAAGATCCTAAACCAAATCTCACCACCATCCCTCACCAGGTGTTCACATGCGAGACACCTGCACCCTCGGGGATTTTCACGCCGTGCAGATAAACCCACTCCATTCCCGAAAGAGACAGTGTGTGTGAAATGCAAGTGTGTCCCAGTGATGCTGCTATGAGAGTAACTGCTTCAGGGACCTCCCTGGTGGTCCAGGGGTTAAGACTTCACCTTCCAATGCAGGGGTGCAGGCTGGATCCCTGGGATCCCTGGTCAGGGAGCTAAGATCCCACATGCCAAGGAAAGAAGAACTGCTCTTGTTCACTGAAAGCAGATCTTTGGCCAACCTTGCGTTGTGACTGTGAAATCATTTCTAGTACCCGGATGGACTGCCACACACCAGCATGTGGGTACTTCACAAGATAGCAGCTGTCATCAACAGCATCAGTTTGGTGTTCAATAAGCATGTATTGACTTTCATTTCTCCAAATACCATCTAGTAGTTTACTAGGCATTCTCTCTGAGGTTTTCTCTACCTTTTCCCTCTTTGATGGCATGTGTTTAAAAAACACAAAACTACCTAATCTTTTTGTGTGGCTGAATTTTATGCAGCAGGAATAGCGAACGAGATATACCTGCTAAAGCAGGTACTTCTGCACAACACTAGAAACGGTTTCACAGCCTCTGCTGCTGTGCTGACATCACCCAAAAGTTGTGATTAGTTAGACCCTTTAGGTTCAATAAAGTGCAAATTAAAACAGTAATTTCAGAGTCCCACAATTTAATTAGAAGCACAATACAAATATATTCTGAAACTGTTGTGTGGACAAACCAGGAAACTTGTCAAGAGAGTGTATTAAAAAAGTATATTTTTAAAAAAGTGTATAACTGGGGCTTCCCTGGCGGCCCAGAGGTTGAGACTTCGTGCTTCCACTGTTGGAGGGCATGGGTTCATTCTCTGGCTGGGGGCCTAGATTCCACATGCCTTGCAGCACCGCAAAAAAAAAAAAAAAAGCAATAAAAATTTATAAGTATGTAACTTTTGAATGACATGAAAACTGGGAGAACTCCTCAATGCATTTCACTGCTCATTTATGAAAGCAGTAAATTACCTTCACAAGAAGGTTAGCTGGTAATAATATAAAAAGTAAACAATATAAATATTCCCATTCCTTCTTAACACTCACAACAAAGCTTACATTAAGAAAAATGGGTGCAGGTTCATTAAGAACATTCTGAAGTGTATGACTTTTTCTCTCTCCAGTTCAACAATTCTGCCCCAGCGCCATCTCTCAAGCTCCTCCGTGCGGTCAGCCTTTGTCTCCTCACCTACGGAAAGGCTGACAGCACCAGCCTCCGAGAGTATCAGGACACAGGACGCACACAAGCCTTCTGGCAGCCTTTGGTGTCACTTGTCCTGGGCTTCCCTCCAGGGCAGGGGAGGGAAGGTGACCCCCTTCTCCAGAGGACAACTAACCTTCCACTGGGACTTGGGGTCCATCCTCTCCTGCTTCTCAGCCACCTCAGCCACTGGATCACTTTGCAGCTAGTCTCTCCTCGTTTCATTCTGGTTTCCCCTCAGATGTCACCTGCCACCAGTCTTCCTTAACCCCCTACTCCCCCCAACCCCGGTCCCCACTCTCTCTTCTCTCACCCTAATTTAGCCTTTTTTTTCTGGCACTTGTTACTACCTGACGTTGTATTACGTCTAGTTGATGACGAACTTATTACCTGTGAGATGCACACACACGAGTGTAAGCTCTGTTTTGTTCATGCTGTACTTCCTGAGTCTGAAAAAGCAACGGGCTCATAATGGGGACTCAATAAACAAGTGTTCCATGAAGAATCACTTCCTTCTCTCTGCAGACAAACAGGCTCAACTCTATCTCAGAACAGTAACCATACTAACAAATCCCACACCTGAATCACCACTTCCTTCCGTATTACTTCCCTAAAGCTCCTCTTGGCAATGACTCCCTAGTTAATAAGTCCAAGGCCTTATCCTGAGTTTCTTGCAGCACTGTAAACTACAGACCATTTTCTCCTCTTAAAATGCTCATCTCACTGGTCTCCTGGAGGCCATTCTCTCCAGCTTTCCCTCTGACTGCAGGCTTCCAAAGCTTCACTTCCTCCATAGGCTCCTCACATTATAAGGCCCAACTCTTAAATGTCAGTGTCCCCATGGCTAAATACTCTTAAGTTCGAACAACTTCACCTGGCAATGTTAATCACATCACTTTAAAACAGGACGGGGTCAATGATGTGTTATGAGTTCCACATGGGCTCTGAGTTCTCCACTCAACTCCCAGACTTCACCTCAGCCATTCAGTCCTGTACAACTCTGCAACCCCGTGGTCTATAGACCACCAGGCTTCTCTGTTCATGGGATTCTCCAGGCAAGAATACTGGAGTGGGGTGACATTTCCCAAATCCAAGTCCTCCTGACCTCTAAGTGGACTTATCCATCCATATTCTGGCCAGTTCCAATCAGATACCCCCCAAATCCCACAACTCTTCCAAAATCAAACTCAATGCTGCCTTTACACACACATACACACCTGCTTCTATCACACGCACACACACACACCTATGTCTCTCACTGGAGGTGAGAGTCCCACAACTTGCCACCCAGCCCAGAGTCCAGTTGTCCTAAACTCCTTCCCTCCCCTTCCCTAACTCCTTCCTCTTTCCTGAATCCCGAGGATCCTTTCCAGTCCACTTTGGGTCGGGGGTGTTTTTCACCTGACCCAGCCTCCTAAGTGTCTCTATTCGTAAGTGCCTTCCACCCTCATACCATTACCCTCATTGCACCAAGTGTGTGTTTTCCTAAAGTATCTGCCAAATCAGATCATTATCTCTGCAGTGTCTTCAGAAAAGAAACCATTCTTCCCAGCACAGAGCCCTGCACAAGGGATCCAGCCACTAGTCCGCGTCTGCTGCTCCGACGTTACCTTTCACCATTCAGCCAACTGTTCTGAACATGAAGTTCAGGCTATGCCTCCTTCCACTTCATGCTCTTATGCTTCAAAACACAATGCTGTATGTCATGTTCTCCGGGATGCTGTACCTGACTTCCCTAAGCCCTGAAAACACCTCTGAGGAGCGCTAAGCCGCTATGCCACCATGGTATCGTCTTTCCCCCGTATCTGCGTGCCAACAGCTCCGTGCCTCTGCGCCCTCCAGGAAGGGACTGTGTCCTGCAGCATCAGGCTCAGTGCCTGACATCTGGGCTCATAAAGGATTACCTGTGGAGTAAGGGAGTAAATAAATGGGAAAGCGATGTTTACAGAAAAGGCTTTGAGCTCCTACCTTCTTTATCATAACTGGTGGCCTTTCTTTTTCCTTTCCTGTTTACTGTTCTTTTACGTCCAATCACATTTCTTAGCATTCATCATTCATGCTTTTTCAAAGTAATACATGTACTTAGCTTAAGAATTTGATAATATGCAGTTTAAAACAAAACATATTCCCCTGACTCTACTCCTCCCCATTCTGACTCACTCTCCCAAAAGTAATCTTTTGATCTACAGCTCTTCCCGATGCCTTGTTTCAAAATATTTCTTAAAAACAGTGATTACAAAATTAAGGATAAAAGTCATTAGGGTAATCTCAATAGATGCAGAAAAAGCTTTCGACAAAATTCAACATCTATTTATGATAAAAAACACTCTCAATAGTGGGCCCAGAGGGAACATACCTCAACGTAATTAAGGTCATATATGACAACCCATGGCGCTTCCTCAATGGGTCAGTGGTAAAGAACCCGCCTGCAATGCAGGAGACACAGGAGGTGCGGGTTCAATCCCTGAGTTGGGAAGATCCCTTGGAGGAGGAGTAAATGGCAAGCCACTCCAGTATTCTTGCCTGAAACATCCCCTGGACAGAGGAGTCTGGCAGGCTGCAGTCCAAAGGGTCACAAAGAGCCAGACAAGACTGATCAACTGAGTGCAATGACAAACCCACAGCTAATACCATCCTCAACAGTGAAAAGCTTTTCTTCTTAGATCATGAACAAGACAAGTATGCCCACTCTCACCACTTTAGTACTGGAAGTCCTAGCCAGGGCAATCAGACTAGAAAAAGAAATAAAAGGCATCCAAACTGGAAAGTAAAACCATCACTATCTGAAGATGACCTGATGCTTTATCCTTATGGCAGAAAGTGAAGAAGAACTAAAGAGCCTCTTGGTGAAAGTGAAAGAGGAAAGCAAAAAAGTTGGTTTAAAGCTCAACATTCAGAAAACAAAGATCATGGCATCTGGTCCCATCACTTCATGGGAAATAGATGGGGAAACAGTGTCAGACTTTATTTTGGGGGCTCCAAAATCACTGCAGATGGTGACTGCAGCCATGAAATTAAAAGACGCTTAGTCCTTGGAAGAAAAGTTATGACCAACCTAGATAGTATATTCAAAAGCAGAGACATTACTTTGCCGACTAAGGTCCGTCTAGTCAAGGCTATGGTTTTTCCTGTGGTCACGTATGGATGTGAGAGTTGGACTGTGAAGAAGGCTGAGCGCCGAAGAATTGATGCTTTTGAACTGTGGTGTTGGAGAAGACTCTTGAGAGTCCCTTGGACTGCAAGGAGATCCAGCCAGTCCATTCTGAAGGAGATCAACCCTGGGATTTCTTTGGAAGGAATGATGCTGAAGCTGAAACTCCAGTACTTTGGCCACCTCATGCGAAGAGTTGACTCATTGGCAAAGACTCTGATGCTGGGAGGGATTAGGGGCAGGAGGAGAAGGGGACGACCAAGGATGAGATGGCTGGATGGCATCACGGACTCGATGGACGTGAGTCTGAGTGAACTCGGAGATGGTGATGGACAGGGAGGCCTGGCGTGCTGCGATTCATGGGGTCGCGAAGAGTTGGACACGACTGAGTGACTGAACTGACTGACTGATGCTTTATAAAGAAAACACTATCGACTCTGACAAAAACCCATCAGAACTGGTAAATCAATTCAGTGAAGTTGCAGGATATAAAATTAATAAAAGAAATATGTAGCATTTCTATACACTAATAATGATCTCTCAGAAAAAGAAATTAAGACAACATTTGCAACTCCCATCAAAAAGAGTAAAATACCTAGGAATAAACTGAACAAAGAAGCTGAAAGACCTGTAGTTTGAGGCTATCAGACACAGATAAAAGAACTGAAAACAACACAAACAGATAGAAAGATACACTGTGTTCACAAGCTGGAAGAAGTAATACAGTTAAAATGATCATACTGCCCTAAGCAACCTACAGAGTCGGTGCAATCCCTATCAAAATACCAGTGGCATTTTTCACAGAGCTAGACAGAAGAAATAAGCCTAAAATTTGTGTGGAAACAAAAAAGACCCCAAATATCCAAAGCTATCCTGAGAAAGAAGAAGAAAGATGAAAGTATCACGCTCCCTGATTTTGAAGCATACACCTGAAACTGACCCAATATTGTCCGTCAACTACGCTTCAGTATCAGTAAACAAGTAAGATTTCTAAGAAATATACTAATACTGCTATCAGGCCTTTTTACGATTTTAAACATTATTCTATCAGTTTCCTCCTATAAGACAGGAGATGGCAAATATTTTTTATAAAATACCAGATAATAAATATTTTAGGTTTTGCAGACCACACAGTCTCTGTTGCAACTGTTCGATTTTGCCACTGCAGCATGAAGGCAGCCACAGTCAACATGCAAACGTATGGGCTTGTATTTCAAAGAAACGACAAAAGCACGTAGCCCCCCTGCTACCGAAGATGAACTGTATCTTCCTGGTACAGTTATTATTAAATATTCATTTCATAGCTAAGATATGAACTATACTGTGCTAAAGTTTTCTTCTTTTCTGTAATCTTTCCCTCTAAATGGCAATCCACTCTAGCACTCTTCCCTGGAAAATCGCATGGACGGAGGAGCCTAATAGGCTACAGTCCATGGGGTCACACAGAGTTGGACACGACTGAGTGACTTCACTTTCACTTTCCCCTTAAAGACAGCTGCTGCTGCTGCTGCTGCTACTAAGTCGCTTCAGTTGTGTCCGACTCTGTGCGACCCCACAGATGGCAGCCCACCAGGCTCCCCAATCCCTGGGATTCTCCAGGCAAGAACACTGGAGTGGGCTGCCATTTCCTTCTCCAGTGCATGAAAGTGAAAAGCGAAAGGGAAGTCGCTCAGTCATGTCTGACTCTTTGAGACCCCATGGACTGCAGCCCACCAGGCTCCTCCATCCATGGGATTTTCCAGGCAAGAGTACTGGAGTGGGGTGCCATTGCCTTCTCCACTAAAGACAGCAAGTACCTTTAAATTTAAAAATGTGCTTTGTTCTCTCAGTCACTAACTTACCTAAAAATGCTCCCCCCAAACTTTAAAAGTAGCATTCCTCTCAGTTCAGTTCAGTTCAGTCGCTCAGTCGTGTCCGACTCTTTGCGACCCCATGAACTGCAGCATGCCAGGCCTCCCTGTTCATCACCATCTCCCAGAGTTCACTCAGACTCATGTCCATCGAGTCCATGACGCCATCCAGCCATCTCATCCTCGGTCGTCCCCTTCTCCTCCTGCCCCCAATCCCTCCCAGCATCAGAGTCTTTTCCAATGAGTCAACTCTTCGCATGAGGTGGCCAAAGTACTGGAGTTTCAGCTTCAGCATCATTCCTTCCAAAGAAATCCCAGGGNTTTCACTCTCCTCTTTCACTTTCATCAAGAGGCTTTTTAGCTCCTCTTCACTTTCTGCCATAAGGGTGGTGTCATCTGCATATCTGAGGTTATTGATATTTCTCCCGGCAATCTTGATTTCAGCTTGTGTTTCTTCCAATCCAGCATTTCTCATAATGTACTCTGCAGATAAGTTAAATAAGCAGGGTGACAATATACAGCCTTGACGTACTCCTTTTCCTATTTGGAACCAGTCTGTTGTTCCATGTCCAGTTCTAACTGCTGCTTCCTGACCTGCATACAGATTTCTCAAGAGGCAGGTTAACTGGTCTGGTATTCCCATCTCTTTCAGAATTTTCCACAGTTTATTGTGATCCACACAGTCAAAGGCTTTGGCATAGTTAATAAGGCAGAAATAGATGTTTTTCTGGAACTCTCTTACTTTTTCCATGCATTCCTCTCAACCTAGGTTCATTTCTTTCCCCTTGTACCATCCTATCTGAAGTCCGCTTCAAAGCCACCTCATCTTACTGGGGCCTCTCACCTCCATCCTCCTGGGGACTCATTCTCTGTGTCGCTCTTAAGAGTGGACGCCCAGGTTTCTTTCTTCTCTCTGAGGGTTCACTCTCTCATTCTGGTGACTCACTAACTCACTAGGAAGATCACTAGTTAGTGTGCACTAACTCACTAGGAAATATCGGTTCTGAGACCTTCGTGTCTGACTATGCTCATAGTCCACCTTGACGGCTAGGAGGCCAGCAAATCCCAAGTTGGAGACGGAATTCTTCTCAGAATTTCAAGAACATTTCACCACAGTCCTGTTCCTTCCAATGCCTGTTAAGGAATCTGAACCACTGAGATGGCTAAATTCCCTTATCGGAAACCTCTCTTCCTTCACAGAAAGCTTCTAGCCCAAGGGAGCATTTTTTCATAATGATGCACCTCGGGGCTATTTTTATCCATGAGGTTGGACACCTGGTGAATTCTTTCTCATGCTGGAAACTCCTGTCTCAGTTCTGAGAAATATTCTTGAATTACTTCCTCATAATTTCTTCCCTATTGTTTTCTTGTAATAGAACTCCTATTATTGTATTTGAATGATAGACCTTCTGGGCTATACCTCTAATTTTCTCATTAAAAATTTTTTTTGGTCTCTTTGTGATCTGCTTTCTGGGAGCTTTCCCCACCTTTCTTCTTATTTAGTTATGTATTTTTAAATAGCTAATAACAAGTTTACCATTCAATAATTCTTTTTTTTCCCCAGTAACCCACAATGGAAGGCCATTCAATGACAAACAGTGGCGCTTTCCTTTCAAAGACTCTACGATCTAGTAGAAGACTTACACACGACCAGAAAACTCAACCTGGAGTGAGAAAATGCTTCTGTACCAACTTTAAGTATTTTCTATATTTTCAAGGCTCTGAATGAGTTTTTTTCTCCATCAAAGATGTCACAGCACACATACAAAGTTAGGATTTTGATTCATATATATAAATTTTTTGATACCTGAAAGGTTTTTTAAACATAGAGAATTTGTAAATTAGATCTGTTTTGGGGGGGAACACACAAAATTTACAAATTAGATTTATTTCTGTTACCTTTTGTATATAGTTTAGGGCCTTCCAGGTGGCTCAGTGGTAAAGAAATTCATCTGTCAGTTCAGGAGATGCAGGGGATGTTAGTTTGATCCCTGGGTTGGAAAGATCTCCTGGAGGAGGAAATGGCAACCCGCTGCAGTATCCTTGCTGGGAAAACCCATGGACAGAGGAACCTGGCAGGCTACGATTGAGCGTGCACACGCACATACAGTTTAGGCTAGAGCTAACCTCTAAGGGATGATCTTTGATGCTCTCCACAACAGGCTGGAAAGAACACAGCATTTCATGCCTACAAGTCAAAAGCATTCACATCCCTCTCCAGGTAACAAGAGGATCGTGAGGATGGGGACCCTAACTATTTTGAATACTGCTATGTATCTAATTCCTAGCACAGTATTTTGTGAATGAGTGAACATGTGAATATTACACAGGATTTATCAATGGTGGGTCAAAAAAAGAAGGATCATATCTATGTAAGGGAAATAAGCCAGGCACAGACTGAAAAAACCTTGTCTCTAAAAATGCAGGTGCCTAACTTGAAATATCTGTCCAGAATACTAGGGAGAAGGCCTTAGCACTGCCACAATTTCCAAACTGAGGTAGCTCTTTGTTTTGCTGGCTTGAAAGTACAATTACCGCCTCCCATATTAACTTAAGATGCTTTGCCCCTCAAAAATTGTTTTAAACACTCAATGCATTATACTAAAAGCTTTGTTACCCTCCATGTGGGTGATGCAAGCCAAAAAGCAAATGAAGACTGACTTTAATCTCTGTCTGTGAGAGAAGGCATAATCAGCAGTAAGAACAATAATCTTTTAGAAAACTCTTGTTATTGGATCAAGAGTATTAGAAATGTCCATTTTGAGAGGCTTCCTGTTGGTCAACTACAAAATAACAAGGCTTTAAACTCATTACTATTGACTTCAACAAATGTCTACCACTGCCACGAAAGTCAAAGTGAAGCCGCTTAGTCGTGTCTGACTCTGCGACCCCATGGACTGTAGCCCACCAGGCTCCTCCGTCCATGGGATCTTCCAGCAAGAGTACTGGAGTGGGGTGCCATTTCCTTCTCCAGGAGATCTTCCTGACCCACGGATTGAACCCGGGTCACCTGCATTGTAGGCAGACGCTTTACCCTCTGAGCCACCACCTGATCAACCACTACCATAATTCCTTATTATAATCTGCTGTATCTAACGGATGACTGCTATTGTTTAGTCACTAAGTTGTGTCTGACTCTTTTGCAACCTCATGGACTGTAGCCCACCAGGCTCCTCTGTCTGTGGGATTTCCCAGGTAAGAATACTAGAATGGATTGCCATTTCCTTCTCCAGGGGAATCTTCCCCAACCCAGGGATCGAACCCGAGTTTCCTACGTTGCAGGCAGATTCTTAACCACTGAGCCACTAGGGAAGCCCATCTAGATGGTATGTGCTAAATGTGCTAAGTCATTTCAGTCGTGTCCAGCTCTGTGGACCCCCTGGACTGTGACGCAGCAGGCTTCTCTGTCTGGAATTCTCCAGGCAGGAATACTAGAGGGGTTTGCCATGCCCTCCTCCAGGGATCAAACTCACGCCTCTTACATCTTCTGCATTGGCAGGCAAGTTCTTTACCACTAGAGTGACCTGGGAAGCCCCAGTGGTATACAGGTGTAAGCACTGGGAAGCCTTACTGGTATAAAGGTGTATAAAGGTATAAAGAAGCCCTCTATGGAGAAGGAAATGACAGCCCACTCCAGTACTCTTGCCTGGAAAATCCCATGGACAAAGGAACCTGGTAGACAGTCCATGGGGTTGCAAAGAGTCGGATACAACTGAGCGACTTCACTTTGTTTGTTTGTTTTTTTGGATATCATATAATTCAGTAACAATTCTTTCAGATAAATAACACTATGGTTTTGCTTTGGCTATCAAGAGATTTGAGCCAAATTCACGATTCAGTACTCTTAACTCTATATGAACATATACTATGCATTTTTAGGAACATATACTATGCATTTTTGCAAGCTAATCTTTCTCATGGACTTTTTTCTTTCAATCATATTCTTTTGGCTATTAATATTATCCTTTTATAATCACTAGTATTTGTGTAACCTTCTTTAAATACTTCTGTGAAATGGAATAGGAAACAAATATATAAATAGTAATAAAGATTATTTATAACTCAAAAAATAAATAAATAAATAAGCCCTTTAGATGGTATAAAGGTGTAAACTAAGAAAGCTCTCTAGAAGTGACTAGCAATATTTCAATAATGCTGCATTCACCAAATCAGAACTGAATGGGACCTCTGAGATTACAAAGCCAAACACTCTGATCTTCATGATGAATGAGACATATTTCGTAATACAAAAGGAGAAAAATCAACTCCAAATCCCAGTTCATCTCTTCAATCATGTCAACTTCTAATCTAGTGATAAAAATCAATTTGCTTGATAAGAATCACTATTAAGGGTAGTAGTAGAAGCAAGTGGCCAGGCATTACCAGGGTTATCAAATAACAGGTTGTAAAGTAAAACCTGACTGCCCTTCCTTTCTGTCATTAGACCCTACACTATAATGTCAACTGACCCAGATGAGGAATGATCTCATCTGTGAACACAGAACTGAAGAAACCAATCTCCTAACAGCCAAGCCCATTCAAAGTTTAGAGCTCTAAAGATTCAAGCTATAACCTTATGTGAGAAGACAGGGTTTTTACAGATGACTTTCCATATTCAGTCTCAAGAGACTTCACCAGGAACGCAAGACCTTTTTGATTTGTGGCACTTTCAATGCCATTTGTGGAGGACGAATAATACCTGTAGGGGCTTCCCTTGAAGCTCAAATGGTAGAGAATCTGCCTGCAATGTGGGAAACCCAGGTTTGGTCCCCGGGTCAGGAAGATCCCCTGATGGCATGGCAATCCACTCCAGTATTATTGCCTAGAGAATTCCATGGACAGAGGACCCTGGCAGGGGTTGCAAAGAGTTGGACACGACTGAGCGACTATACTTTTTGAGCAAAGAAATCTAGGTTCTGGACACAACTGCAATATGAGTTGTACAATTTAGTTAAT
Organism: Neotragus pygmaeus; assembly: GCA_006410875.1. Lineage (NCBI taxonomy): Eukaryota > Metazoa > Chordata > Mammalia > Artiodactyla > Bovidae > Neotragus > Neotragus pygmaeus. The sequence goes on from SJYV01028166.1 coordinate 302,119, forward strand.
CTTCCTAGGTCTTAGTCTCTCATTTATAGAATAGGGACAAAAACTATCTTTTGCAAGAGGAGATGGATGAGTTCTCTCTTGGACAGGCTAAATTTGAAGAAACAGTAAAGATATGCAAAATGAAGAAAGAGAATTTGAAGGTCAGGCAATGCAATCTTTTTATCTTAAGATAATGAAACTTAAGGGTCAGAGTAGCCTAACTGCCCAAAGGCCACAATTATGCAAAAGTTCCAGGATTAGATTTCCCAGGTTCCAATTCAGACCTCTGAGCACTACACCACACTGCCCTGTATGAAAATAGCGGGAGAGGTGAGGACTGTTGTCAGTTGTTAAAAGCGCTGAAGGCGTGACTAAGGGAAACGGAGGCATGCAAACCTGAGGTTAGAAATGCAGGAAGGCCATGCCCTCCCCGAAAGGAAAGGAAAGTGAAGCCACTGGGTCTGACTATCTGCAGCCCCACGAACTGCGGCCTGCCAGGCTCCTCCATCCATGGGACCTTCCACGCAAGAATACTGGAGGGGTTGCCATTTCCTTCTTCAGGGGATGTTCCTGACCCAGGGATCGAACCTGGATCTCCCACATTGCAGGCAGACTCTTCATCGTCTGAGCCACCAGGAGGTGAGGCTTGGAGATGTTCTATTGGAGAGCAGACACAGATTAGAAAGATATCCTATAGACAAATCACTACATTCAAGAGGAAAAATAGAAAGAAAGAAAGCTATAAAGAAAGCAGAAAGAAGAAAGCAGGTTTTGATCCATCCTTGGGGTGAAGAGGAAGCAATTAAAACAGCTTGATAAAACTATCATTCAAGAAGACCTTTTAAGCACATTTTAAGTAAGATGGACCCTTCAGATAATATTATATTACATATAAGGAAAAAAAAATAACTCATACAAATAATTCATAAGATAAACAGAGATTTTAAAAATCTTTAGGGATATAACTGCCAAGTAATTGTTTAAATTCTTTATCTACTCTCCTAAAACCTCCCATTTGAACCCTGAAATTGTTCAACAAAACTGTTTTGGAGCAATTTACAGTAAGGAACAAACTCTATCTGATGGCTATCCAAGACAGCAGGAGACACAGTAAACACACATTAACAAAATCATAACACAGACAGTCCTCAGCAGAGCTTTTACTTTGGGGTAAATAATACAAGAAAAATCACATACTTATGGCCATCCAGGCTCAGCACTCAGGCTCTTTCTATAGGAAACAGAAGAGTCAATCCAAGTACAAACCGGTCTACAATCTGAAGACATCACACAAATTTGTGGGGTTCCTTGCACTAAAAAGATAGGCTCTTTCCCCGACTTCTACAACTCTGCTGTGTTCAAATAAAATGAAAACCCAAGATTTTCCCAGGTGGGCTCTTTTTTTCTATTGTTTAAAAACAAGACAAAACAAATGGATTCTGAATCTCACACAGATTTCCTTCTGTTCCAGTTTTAAGGTGAAACCCTGAAACTGAACTCCCATATTGTATATTATTAAATCACCTGCCACAAACCCAGGAGGATGCTGTGCCCTGATGCATCCCACAGTCGTTTCACCTCCTAAAAGCTGCTCAACTCTGACACGTCCTGCACTGTCTTTAGGCGCTAAATTTTTTTCTTTAACAGAATCTGAGGAGGGTTTTTTTTTTTTTAAAGCTCTGGAGTTTTAAAAGATTAAATTGTTCTTAATCCTCTTCCACCCTCAATTCCCCCTTCCCTGAAATCTATAAAGAAGAAAAGTACTGTGATAAAAGCAGAACCAGGCTGTGGGGGAATGCATTTAACAAGGCACTGCCTGATGTGACTGATGTGAGAGAAAGCTCTCCTTGCAAAAGCAAGCTCTGACAAGCACTGGCTGAAGGGTGAGGCGGGTGGCTGGCAACCAGAATCTCCTGCCAATAAAATGCCCTGGTGATCCAAATCTGGTTGTGCGACGACGCTAAGAGCAGAAACTGCAAGCAATAAGCAGAATACTCAAGAGGCCACCCGCGGCAAAGGTAAGTCAACTGACGAAGAGCTGTTAACATTGTCTGTGTTATGTGTGGTCCATCTAATCTGCCTAATCACTGGTATAGATGCAGTCACCTACTTTAAATTAACATATGAGCAAACAACATATAGTTACAAGTACTGACTTCTAATACCTAGATAATCGCTTAACCAGAAGTAAAACTCAGCAAGTTTTCGGATTGGCACGTGGTACTATTTAAGGAGGACTGGTCTGGGAGATGACAGAATTCATGCCCAGGATGAGTTGAGAGGACCACAGATGGGGGGCCTGTTAGTTTACCTGACAAATAGCATCTATTCGCAGATCAAAAGACAACCATTTTGAAATATAAATTTATCTCCTTAATACCCATAATCTCCCATTCATATTCCTACCATGTATTTATACCACCCATTCCAATGCTCCCATCCATCATCAGCATGAGCACTGAAAACCAGACATAGGGATGTGATTCAAGACTGTTCTAGGTGCAGACGAGCAGTTTTGGAGGATTGTAAATTTCCAAACTGCCGCTCTGGAGTACATGTGCAGAATGAGAATGTACCTTCCATCACCCGCACCCTTTCCTTAAGATGCCATATTTGCAAATGAAGCCCCTTTGTTGGTGGTATAGTATAAGCAACGGTGGAGAATCTGCCTGCCCATGCAGGAGATGCGAGTTCAATCCCTGATCGGGAAGGATCCCCTGGTGAAGGAAATAGCAACCCACTCCAGTATTCCTGCCTGGGAGATCCCATGGACAGAGGAGCCTGGCGGCTACAGTCCATGGGGGGTCACAGCAGAGTCAGTCATGATCTACAGACTAAACAAAGTATAAGCTCAGGCTAGTGATCCAATGAAATAAATACAAGTCGGGAAACTCTCATTAGCCTGGAGGTGATGAAGGCTCAGTTTCTAAAGGCTCCATAGATCCTAAAGGAGTTGGTGACAAAGCTGCATGTCACAGCCAAGTATACTAAAGGCCACCTTCAAACAGAAGAATACAAAACAGTAACTCTCCAGTGGGCCAAGGGATTGCATCAGTCCCCGACGCCTAGGACAGGGCCTGTGACATAGTCGGTACCCATACAATCCTGGTGGGCTACAGTCAGTGGGGCTGCAGAAGAGTCGGACACAGCCTAGGGACTAAAAAGCAACGAAGTGTAAGATCAGGCCAGTAAGAAAATGAAACACAAGTCAGGAAACTCTTGATTCTCCAGACTGAATTTATACATGAAAGGCTCACTGGCTAGTTTCACCACCCACACTATTTTCTTCCCTCTTCCCTCAAATGACTTAAGGGTTAAAAAATACATGGAAACTATTTTTGCAAGGCAGTCATTCTTGGTTTTCAGCCTGCTGTGTTGTATGTTTGTGGTAACTCTCTGCCTGGCCAAAGTGTTACCATCAGCAATTCAAAGCACGAACACAATCATAATCTAATGTGGAGATACCAAGCTCTGTACACAAAACCTACTATTGTTATTCACCTCGATTTAGTAACAACTGGGCTTTACACAGCCTACTCTTCTTTAAAATTCACCCTAAATCCTATCCACAGTATAAGGTCAGACTTTCCTAGCAACTTGTGCTTTTTTTTTTTCCTTCCCCACGCCACCTCCCACCTCCCCATGAGATTCCCTATCCATCTCTTGGATCCAAGGCCAACTTTCCAACGTGGTGAAGTCCTTAGGATTTTGCACCAAGAGTTATCTAGTCCTAAACAAACCGTAGCACTGACCTGCTTCTGTTTGTAGCAAAGCCACACACTGAGCCTCTCCTGAACCACAAATTCCTGAATCAAAGATCTGTAATTCCCACGCCCACTAACCCTTACGTGAGAGTTGCACTGGGGGCCCCCAAATTTCTTAGTCAGGCCAAATGGTGATCTACCTGCTTTAAAAGAAAGGAATGTGATGACAAAGATAAAAGCAAAATAATGCACACAGAGGAGCGCAGTGATATTTAGACTAAGAACAAAGAGGTATCTGAAAAGCCATTAAAAACAAGAACAACTCAGAAGCTGTTGTTCTCAGACTTGGTAAGAAGGTCAATAACATGAGAAGTATATTGCTCTACAGAAGACTTCAGTATTAACACTTTGGTCCCAAATTTAAAAAGAGGAAAAAAAAAAAAAGTGGTCTGGAAGTTAATATTTTTTGCTGACTGAATTAGATATTGTTGTTTGACATTAAGTTAAACAGCCCTCAAACAGGCTTTCAAAAATAAAAAAAGGTTGAGATAGCCTGGATTATTTTGTATTTCTCCCATTCAAGACTGGATCTTATTTTTAAAGTTTATCCTTTTGAAATGAGACTGTATCACCCCTTATCTTTTATTGAAGTATAATATACATTAAAAAAACTATAGCTCTTCACATACGAACACACTTCACATACAGAACACACATGTAACCAGAATTGACTAACAGAAACAGAACACTCTTAGCACTTACAAAAGCCTCAGCCAGGGACTCTCCTGGTGATCCAGTGGCTAAGACTCCACACTCCCAATGCAGAGGGCCTGGGTTCACCTTCTGGTCAGGGAGCTAGATTCTGCATACTGCAACTAATGCATGGGGCAGCCAAATAGACATTTTTTTTTTTTTTAAAGCCCCCTCTGCACTCCTTTTTGGTCACGACTACTTTTCTCCAAGGGTAACCACTAGCCGGACTTCCAACAGTACAGATTAGTTTTGCTTGTTTCCATTTCTTATAAAAGTGGAATCACAGAGTATGTACTCTTGGGTCGGGCTTCAGTGTCAGTTATCAATTTCAGTTCCGTTCAGTTCAGTCTCTCAGTCGTGTCCAACTCTTTGCGACCCCATGAATTGCAGCACGCCAGGCCTCCCTGTTCATCACCAACTCCCAGAGTTTACTCAAATTCACGTTCATCAAGTCAGTGAAGCCATTCAGCCATCTCATCCTCAGTCGTCCCCTTCTCCTCCTGCCCCCAATCCCTCCCAGCATCAGAGTCTTTTCCAATGAGTCAACTCTTCTCATGAGGTGGCCAAAGTACTGGAGTTTCAGCTTTAGCATCAGTCCTTCCAAAGAAATCCCAGGGTTGATCTCCTTTAGAATAGACTGGTTGGATCTCCTTGCAGTCCAAGGGACTTTCAAGAGTCTTCTCCAACATCACAGTTCAAAAGCATCAATTCTTCAGCACTCAGCTTTCTTTAGAGTCCAACTCTCACATCCATACATGACCACAGGGAAAACCATAGCCTTGACTAGACGGACCTTAGTCGGCAAAGTAATGTCTCTGCTTTTGAATAGACTATCTAGGTTGGTCGTAATTTTTCTTCCAAGGACTAAGCGTCTTCTAATTTCATGGCTGCAGTCACCATCTGCAGTGATTTTGGACTCCCAAAAATAAAGTCTGACACTTTTTCCACTGTTTCCCCATCTATTTCCCATGAAGTGATGGGACCGGATGCCATGATTTTGTTTTCTGAATGTTGAGCTTTAAGCCAACTTTTTCGCTTTCCTCAGGAGGCTAAAGAGCCTCTTCTTCTTCTTCACTTTCTGCCATAAGGGTTGGTCATAACTTTCCTTCCAAGGAGTAAACCTCTCAACTCCAAATTCACCCTTCAGTACCTGCTCTGTGATAATGCACTGGACTCTGGAAGAATTTTCCCTTTACAGAAAGTGTGATGTTAAGCTTGGTCAGCAGAGGGTGCTCGAGGAGGGCACTGCAGGAGAAAGGAAGCTTGTCTTTTGGGTTCAAGGGTGCAGTGCCTTTGTCCAGTGAAAGGTATGTAGGGACATCTAGCGGTACTCTGCCCCGACAGCATCCCCAGAGCATTAAGCTATTCTCCCATACTCAAACATCATCTGGAAGCTTTAATCTACCAGCACAGGTCCTAACTACACTTGAGGATAATGAAATTATCCCATGGTTTTTTTTCTTCTCTAGGATAAATATTTCCATGCATTTAACATTATATGGGCTTTCCTGGTGGCTCAGCTGGTGAAGAATCAGCCTCCAATGCAGGAGACCTGGGTTCGACCCCTGAATTGGAAAGATACCCTGGAGAAGGCAATGGCTACCAGTTCCAGCATTCTGGCCTGGAGAATTCCATGGACTGTATAGTCCATGGGGTTGCAGAGTCAGACACGACTGAGCGACTTTCACTTTAATGTTATAATACTCCACATATTTTCAGCTTGCTCCTGAGCTTTCTATGTTGCTTCTTCCTTAATTTGCAAAATCAAAGGCTGAATTAAGATACTTCATCTAGTTAGAGCAGTATTGAGCCTCATAAACGTCCATCCGAAACCAAATCAAATCTCATGATGAAATGTTAAAGGCACTCCTATTAAGAAGTCTGGAAAAAGACGATGACACCATCCATCAAGTATTGCACTGGACATTCTAGAGAATATATGGAAAAATTATGAGATGTATAAGCTAGGAAGAAAAGTTGTGGTTGAGTAGCTAAGTTGTGCCTGACTGACCCCGTGGATTGTACCCAGCCAGACTTCTCTGTGCATGCGATTTCCCAGACAAGAATACTGGAGTGGCTTGCCATTTCCTTCTCCAGGGGATCTTCCCGACCCAGGGATTGAACCCGCATCTCCTGCATTGGCAGGCAGATCCTTTACTACCAGGGAGTCACCAGGGAAGCACCTAGGAAGAAAGATTCAAAATTATTATTTATATATGATGTGACTGTTCTTGTAAGTCATGAAGAAACAACTTCAAAACTATAAGAAGGAAGAAAGAGATGGTCATAAGTTATAAGATGGTCATGGTTATAAGATGGTCAGTTAAAAAAAAATACATCTGTACAAACATCACTGCTGCTGCTGCTGCTAAGTCGCTTCAGTTGTGTCCGACTCTGTGCAACCCCATAGATGGCAGCCCACCAGGCTCCCCCGTCCCTGGGATTCTCCAGGCAAGAACACTGGAGTGGGTTGCCATTTCCTTCTCCAATGCGTGACAGTGAGAAGTGAAAGAGAAGTCGCTTAGTCGTGTCTGACTCTTTGCGACCCTATGGACTGCAGCCCACCAGGCTCCTCCGTGAACATCACTAACTCTGTTGAAAGAAACCTCACGTTTCCCTCTAGAGCACAGCTGGTGCTGCTCACAGCGTGCACTCCGAGCGAGACCCACACCCCTGCTCTGCCCGTCACCACCGACTCAAGGCACCAGTGCCAAGGCCAAGGCCCCCCCTTCAAAGGCCAGCTGTGAGAGGCCAGCCTCCCACTGAGGAGTCTGGTGCCATACTGGAACGGACTCAGTCAGTCACCTCAGGGCGACTCACGTGTGGCCTGTCTTTATTAACTCGATTCTAGCCAAGAACTGTGTGAGCAATGTGCGCCATACAATATTCATCTTGAGTTTATATTTCACCAGATTCAACCGTTTCTCACAGTTCTCCCTCTCATTGTATGGTTTATAGTATCTCCGAGGAGCTAGCCACCTCACTCAGCAACAAACAAGAGCAGATATACAGGAAAGTCACCAATGAAACAAAGGAATCGACTCTGCTTCTTCAACTTTAAAATGAGGGTGTTGACCTCAGATGCTGGAAAACCCTTTCCCAAGGATCCTATGTCTTAAAATTCTCTATGACCCAGTATATATAAAAACCACATACCAAGAAAGAAAGGGAAAGAGAGAGAGAAAAAAAACAACTATGGGAAAAGAATCCTGCAAAAACAGTAACATATCTGCTATTTTACTGCGTTCTCTGCTCTCCAGATGAATAAGAAAGCTGGATTTTGTTAAAAATACAGAAGGGTAATAATAAATTCCTTTTTTCCTTCAAGAGAAACTTACTAAAAAGGAAAGAATGACCTGAGGAGGCTTCCTCATAGTTCTGTATTAACTCATCCCTATCAGTGATACCCAACTGTTTAAAACATCACACTGTTACAACAATGTTCAGATTCTTGAGAATCTAGTCATTTTCTGATCCACACAGATTAACTCTGACAAAACAAACAACCATTCAGTGGAAGCAATGAGTCCTAACCATTGGACCGCCAGGGAATTCCTAAACATAGAACTTTTAAACATCCCTTTCTACACAACACTTCTTTCACTAAACATAATCAGCCCCAAAAAAGTACTCTGCATAAACAAATTTTTCAGACACCTCATTTTACTGTTTTTTTTAAGTTCTTAATCAAAAATTTTCATTTCATTTTCTACAAGTCTCTCAGTCTTCTTAAAGTGTTAACAATAGTGAAATAAATGATTCAGGCAACATTCATCAGTTAAGGTTAAATTAGGACCATTAGATGAAAGGTGGACAGAACTGGACATCTGCAGGCTGTCCGAAGTCACCCATGGATTTCTATTGGCCAAATCGGGGAACACAACTTGACAACAGAGGGCTCTGCCAACATGACCCCCTCAATTACTCTGAGTATACACAGGAAGACAATCAAACATTGTAGGAACACACAGTAGGAAAACCAAACATCTTCCCAAATGTGAACAGGAAGCACGATATACTACCTATGAATTAAAAAAAAAAAAAATCTGAATGATTACCAGAATTGTTAAGCCTCCAAATCTAATTACCAGCTTACAGGTAATATGGACAAAGAGTAACATGTTATATGATACAAAGATACAGTCAGCAAACTCCACAATGTGGGTAAGGGGAACCAACCTAGCTTTTTCCACAAAAAAATGGCATAACAGTAACAACAACAATAAAAGAGATTTATTTTAGATTAAAAGAAATTAAAGATATGCATCAATCAAATGCACTAGGTGAACCTTATCTGGACCTGATTCAAAGAGTGAATTGTAAAAAAGCCATTTTTTGAGAAAAATGAAGGGAAGAGATTCAGAATCAGGTAAATTAAGGAATTAGGTTGTAGGGAATGTGTTAATGTGTATGATAATGCCCTTTTCTACCCAACAGATACACACTACAATATTTATAGGCTAAAGGACAGGCGGTCAGGCTTTCTTCAAAATATTCTAGGTCAAAAAGAAAGTGAGAAGGGACAGATAAAACAAGAACGGCATGAGGATTCACTGTACTATATTCTCTCTAGTTACGTGTATGTTTGAAATTTCCCGTAATAAAAACTTTTTTTTTAAGGTTAAGGGAAAGAAGAGACGGGAATTCATAACCAAACCTAAGTTTGGCCACCATCCACAAGGCATGAAAATCTGCAAAAAGCCTTTAAGTAAAACAAACACGAAAAAAGCTGACGGCAGTGGCCTCTGAAGACTGTGTGTGAGAGACTCGGGGCAGCTCTCTTTTGTCAGCAGAAATCCTCTCTGCAACATTCCTCCGGAGGTGTGCTTTCCATCAGGCCATGCACTATTGCCAAGGCGCAGACAAGGTGTCCTGATACCAGGCTGGACTCTTCACGCCTCTTTACCCTGAGAAAAGTTATCTGAGGAACCTGACTACCAAAATGTGTGTTTTTTAACGGCATGTCTCTACTTCTAAGTCTGCAGCAGTTTATCTGCACTTTTCAGTTTTTTCCAACTCATATAAAATAAATATTTTTGTACAAGCTGAAGAAATACCCTTTAGTATCATTAAAAAAAAAATCCCGCTGTTGTTAAAAAAAAAAAAAAAGTTAAATAAACTTCCCTCATTTCAATCCCTCATCCATTCCCATTGCTCCTAACGTAGTTCATGCTGTGCAATTATCACCTCATACTTGATATCACAGCAGTTAAACCTTGATTATGCCACAGATTTGCAGGTCAAATATATCACCAATTTCCTTCTAAAACTTAGAAAAGTATATGAATTATCATTATTTCACATATAATGGTAGTGTACTGCACTGAGAGGAGAGAGTACTGTTCAAATATCAAAACCACTAATTTGATAAAGAGGCTCAGTAATACAAGCACCAATGCTATGCAAAGGAGAATTCTCTTTTATCTGTAACCATGCGTTTCATCCCCCTTCTTGTTAGGTAAACAAAACAGTGAATCTAGAAAATTGCACCTGACCAGTTTTCACAATATTTTCCTAACAGCTGTCTGCCAAAAATTTTTAATAACTCTCATCAGGCCCCTTTCCATAATTCTGTCTGGGCTTTATTTCTCTATTGAACATGATCTGGTCAATAACAGTGGTAAAAAGGAAGAGACTGTAAAAATAAACAGCAATAAATGATGCCTAAAGGTAGGATGGATATAGTTTTAAAACATGCAGTTTACCTTTGAACAGTGTGGGGGTGAGCGGTGCCTTCGAAAATTATGTGTAACTTTACAGTTGACCTTCCATATCCAAGGTTCTGCACCCATGGACTGTAGTACTGTAGCACATATTCAGTCAAAAAAAAAAAAAAAATCCGCATGTAAGTGGACCTGTGCTGTTGAAACCCATGTTGTTCAAGGGTCAACTGTAACTAACAATGATCTGTAACATGAAGTACCTTTGGTCCTAGGGAAGGCTGATCTGGGAAATCTACTTCTGTATTGATCACTATGCCCCTGGGAACAGAGCAAACATCCAACACTGCATTACTGCCAACAAGGTAGAAATTAATTAGCTCTGTTCCCATTCTGTTGTTAATATTCTGAGTAAAGGTTACTTCCTTATTTAATATAGAAGTAGTTATATTTATCCATCCTCAGACAGATGGCTTTTCAGATAGTAAAGGCCTTCCTACTGAAAGACCTTAGCATCTAAAACCTTACTGTCAAAAACTTGCCCTTCTCACATGCACTGTTAATAATAACTGAGGAACTAGAATGCAGCAAGCAACATTTATTACATTATTTTTCTGAGTCATCATAATAATCTTATGAATTAGGTACTGTTATTATTCCCATTGTATAGATAAAGAAACCAAAACACAGGATGTTAAGCAACTTGCCAAAGAAAACAGAGCCGGTAAGGAATGGAATAATTTCATCCTCGCCATTACTCAAAGTCTTTGGGGATAAATGGAAAAAGAAAAGCTACTGGCAACTCATTCCAAAATTCATTAGCATCATTAAGTCTCAGAAATTTTCACTAACTTGTGGAGCATCTACTGTGTGCTCAACATTGTGCTGCTTACTAACAAGATGAAGCCGAAGACAGTTATTTCCTCTCAAAATCATACTGCCAAGGTAGGGAGGCAAAATACACATATAAAGCGAGTAAGGAAAATATAAAGAAAGAGCTACCTTTTCATAAATTCAACCATTCCAGACCTCACTTTCCACCTCAGTGCATTTTTTAGATATATCACAGTTGACTGTGGAAAATCAGAGACAATATTCCCACTCATTGGTGGTGGGCACAAGTGGGAGCAGCAGTGTGGATTTTGGGCTAAGGAATAAAAATTATTTCATAATCTCAATTCAGCTTAACACAGTGTGCCCATCTCTGTGTGTGTATACATTTATGTAGGTGCTGTGCTTAGTTGCTCAGCTGTATCCAACTCTTTGTGATCCCATTGACTACAGCCCACTAGACTCCTCTCTGCATGCAGATTCTACAGGCAAGAATACGGAGCGGGTGTGTATGTGTGTATTTCCCTGGTGGCTCAGAGGGTGAAGCGTCTACCTGCAATGCGGGAGACCTGGGTTTGATCCCTGGGATGGGAAGATCCCCTGGAGAAGGAAATGGCAACCCACTCCAGTGCTCTTGCCTGGAAAATCCCATGGACGGAGAAGTCTAGCGGGCTATGATCCCTGGGATGGGAAGATCCCCTGGAGAAGGAAATGGCAACCCACTCCAGTGCTCTTGCCTGGAAAATCCCATGGACGGAGAAGTCTAGCGGGCTACAGTCCATGGGGTCACAAAGAGTCGGACACAATTAGGAGACTTCACTTTCAAAATGCAGCTAAAAGATTTTATATATATATATATATATAAAAGATCACAGAGATCCAAGTATATGAGTAAGACATTACCTACTTTAGTCCAGCGAGAGAAGACAAATCTGCTAACAAACGTATTTGGTGTGCATGCCAAAAGAACTAAGGAAGAGTTTCAGGTCCAATGGGAGCAGAAAGAAAGGAAAAAGCAACTACAAGGGTTAAGCTCTGATAAGGTGACTCTTAGGAATGCTATTAAAAAAAAAAGCAAGTTAGAGAAATGTAAAATTTTACAACTGAACAAAGAAAATTATGTCCCCAGTCCTATAACAGGTCCTGAATATTTTGTATACGCAAATGTGACATTTTTCCTCCCTTCAAAAACCTACCCCTAATGTAACAGTAATCTCAATATTTAATGTCCAACTCAGTCTCAGTCCAGTAGTCGATCAAAAATTACAAGGTATACAAAGAAGCAAAGTGGGTATAAAATGGAGACAAAGCTCTAAAGAGAATCAGTCAGACTGAGAGGTGACCCAGATAGGTAATTTAATAGTGCTTAGGACAGTTGTAATCTGGTACAGTGGTTAAGAATTCACCGGCCAAGGCAGGGAGCACGGGTTCGATTCCCAGTGTGGGGAGATTCCACACGCCAAGGGGCAACTGAGCCCATGCACCCAGCTACTGAGTCCACTCTCTCTGGAGCCCACGCTCCACACAAGAGAAGCCCTGCCATGAGAGGCCCACGCACGCAGCTCAAGAGCAGCCCCTGCTCGCCACAGCTAGAGAGCCCATGTGCAGCGATGGAGACCCAGAGCAGCCAACAAACAGACAGACAGAATTTAAAAACTATTAAAAAAAAAAACCCAGTGCTTAACATGTCAAACAATTCAGTAGAACATATGCATGAATAGATGGCAAATTTCAACAGAAAGCTAGAATATATAAGAAAGAGCCAAAGAGAAACGCTTTCTTGTCATGGTATCAGAGGGGAAAAGTTCCTTTGACGAGCCCACCAACCACTCAATAAAAATCGAGGAAGGAATCAACGAGCTTGAAGACAGATCACTACAAATCACCTAAACTGAAACACAAAACGGGGAGCGGGGCAGGGAGGGCACAGCAGACAGAAAGAACATCCAGGAGCTGTGAGATGCGGTCACATGACACCAGGAGCTGTGAGATGCGGTCACATGACACCACAAGCATGTGGCTGGAGGTGGGAGGGAGAGGCAGAGACAACATCTGGAAGGAAAATGGCTTGAGATTCTCCAAAAATAAAGCCATCAAACCATAGATCTAAGAAAATCCTACAGAATGAATATAAACAAGTAAACAAACAAAACAAATACAACAAAGAACACATACCTGGACACTTCACAGTTTAATTGCCAAAAACCAAAGTGAAAGAGAAAATCTGAAATACAGAGGGAAGAAAAAGACATTACCTTCTGAGGGGGGAAAAAAATCAGCACACTACTTGCAATCCACAAGATAATGGTGTGGCACCTCTTAACCACTGAAAAGAGGAAGAAAGAAAGAAAAAAGATTTCATGACCCAGAATTCTGGTCAGCAAAAATATCTTTCAAAAATGGAGGCAAAATAATGGCTTTTCAGACAAACAAAAGATGAGGTAATTCAGTGTCGGCACACCTGCCCTATGAGAAAAGGTAAAGAAGTCCTTTGAGTAAAAGGCGTATGATAACCAGACAAAAAATGAGGATCTACACAAAACAGTTCCAGAAATTATCAAAATGTAAGCATAAAAAGTCTTTTCCACACATTATTAATTACTCCAAAAGAACAATCTAAAGCAAAAATGATGACAGTATATGGTGGAATTTATAAAATACTAAAAGGAAAATGTATGACACCAATAATCACATAGGATAGAAGGGAAAAACTAGAAGCATACTGTATTGTTAGCATCTTACACTGCATGTGAAATGTGAAATAGTATAATATTATGTGAAGGTAGAATGTGCCTCCAAATTTGGACAACTTAGACGAATGTATGAGTTCCTCAAAAGACACAAACTAGATAAGCTCACTTAAACAAAAGAAACTGAACAGCCTTTCATCTATTAAAGATGATGAATTTGTAGATAATAACCTTTCAACAAAGAAAACTCCAGGCCCAGGTAGCTTCAGCGGAGAATCTCACCAAACAGTTATGGTACTTCATTTTATGTGCTTTACAGACACTACATTTTTTACAGATTGAAGGTTTGTGGCAACCCTGTTTTAACAGGTGATAGCACGTTTTAACAATAAAACTAATTTTAAATTAAGTTATATAAATTGTTTTTTAGACATAGACTATAGTATAAACATAATTTTTATATGCAGTAGCAAACCAAAACATTCATGCAACTCACTTATTACAACATTCACTTTATTGCAGTGGTCTGGAACTGAATCTGCAATATCTCCTGTATAGCAATATATTACATATACTCTTCCAGAAAATAGAAGAGGGAATACTTCCATCTAATGTCAGCCAGCATTAAGCTGACAAGTCCTGCAACAGCAATATAAGAAGCCACATATTTAAGACAAAGATCAAAACAAAGATACTAAAATCCTTAACAGAATACTATCACATTGAATCTGGCAATATATAAAAAGGGTAATACATCAAGACCAAGTGGGATTTATCCTGGGTATGCAAGAGGCATTCAACATCAAAAGTCAATTAATGTAATTCACTGTATCAACAGACTAAAGAAAAAACTCACATGATCATCTCAGCAGATACAAGTATGTAACAAAATCCAATATTCGTGATGAAAACTCTCCAGAAACTAGAAATAAAAGCAAACTTCCTCAATCTGATAAAAAGCATCGACAAAAAACCTACCATTAATGGGACTGCATCATTTTTCCCTAAACTCAAGAACAAGGCAAGAGTGTCTAATCTTATCATCATATCACTTCAACATTATACTGGGGTCCTAGCCAGTGGAATAAGACAAAAAAAAAGAAATAGAAAGCATACAGATTAAACAGGAAGAAATACAACTGTTTTTACTTGCACTCAAAATTAACTATTAATATAGTAAATTCCAAAGAATCTAGAATAACATTTCTAAAATCTAGGATATAAGGTCGATATACAAAAGCCAACTGTATTTCTATATACTCGCAAAGAAAAACTGTAAATTAACATTTTTAAAGTATCATTTATAAGAGTATCCCCAAACATAAATACTTAAAAGACATAAATTGAAATTAAAAGCACAACCTTTTAAACGCTATAAACCAGCTTTAATTTGATCAATCTCTTCCCCTATACAGAAAAGCTATGGAACCGCCTAAATAGCCTGAACTTTAGAATAGGCCAACTTATTTTCTTCTCAACTCTTTGGAAGGTTTTGCCGAGTAGCAATCCTTCCAACAGATGGTCTCTTCTCTTACATTTTTCCTTGAAAGAGGTTCATCCTGAGAACTCAAGCTGTAAGGTTGGTTATCTTAGAACTGCTGCTGCTGCTAAGTAGCTTCAGTCATGTCCAACTCTGTGTGACCCCATAGACGGCAGCCCACCAGGTTCCCCCATCCCTGGGATTCTCCAGGCAAGAACACTAGGAAACTTAAAACCAGAATGCAGCCCCAGAACATTTTAAACTTGCAAAAGCAAAGTTAAAAGCTTCCCCTCTGGGGAAGTGACAAGTCCAGAAACTGAAAAGCGTGAATACTCACTAAAACCGCCAGATGACATACAACCCTGTGTAGAAGACCTGTCTTATAACTGCGATTTCCACACATTCACAGCCTCTATTAAACAAGGCAGTATTAGGCACTCATGTATTTCAAGACATGACCCCTTCCCAACACATCCCTGACACATTTAACTGGACTAGAGGTGGGCCCCTCACCTAACACTAATCACAGACCAAGCAGGCCAACAATTGAGAACATGACATTTCTGGGGTGGGAGAAAACCTGCCGGGCAAAGTTGACCATCTCTCAGAAGTCTGAATGATGCTAAGGCTGAAACTCCAGTACTTTGGCCACCTCATGCAAAGAGCTGCCTCATTGGAAAAGACTGATGCTGGGAGGGATTGGGGGCAGGAGGAGAAGGGGACGACAGAGGATGGGATGNGGTCAGTAATTATGGCTCACTGGCTTAGTGAGCCATAATTGGAATCTAATGTGGAATCTTCCCAGACCAGGGATTGAACTCATGCCCCCTGCACTGACAGGTGGATTCTTAACCACTGGACCACCAGGGAAGTCCCACCTGGGGAGATTTAAAAATATATACCAGAGTCTGGACTCTACCACATCCAGATGGGGGCTGGGCAGGATGTGTTCAAATTCTTCCCAGGTGACTCAGTATGCAACCTGGGCTGAGAACTACTAGTGTGTGCCTGGAAGCCCATAGGTTCTTCAGTTTTGATGGGCAGCCCAGTCACCAGAGGATCTTGTGAAAATGCAAATTCTGGTTCAGTAGGTTGCATTCAGCAGCTGCATTTCTAACAAGCTCCTAGATGATGCTGATGCTCCAGGTCCAAGGACCACACTTCGAGTAACAAGGTTTAACGGGGCTGCGATAGGAAGGCTTATTTTTAAAAGCACCTTGGGAAGCCTTTGGAGAATATTAAGCAGAAGGAGAGCTCGACCTTATGGGTGTTTTCAAAAGATTACTCAGGAGACAATGAGGAAAGTGGATTAGAGGGAGAAAACAGTGGAAGCCAGAAGATAAGAGATGAGGGAGTAAAAGGGAACAGCTGGGTGACTGCTCTTGCTTTCCATGTGCTCGGGTCCTAGGGATCCCTGGCATCAGGATAACAGAAGAAAGATTCAGAAATTACAGTGTCCCGGTCTTTAATTTAGAATCCCTCTCTAAGACTTCCCTGGTGGTCCAGTGGTTAGAAGTCCACCAGCCAGTGTGAGGGACATGGGTTCCATTGCCAGTCTGGGTAGGTCTCACGTGCCATGGGGCAACTAAGCTTATATACCACAACTACTGAGCCTGCACCACAACTTCTGAAGCCTGCATTCCCTAGAGCCCATGCTCTGCCACAAGAGAAGCCACCACGATGAGATGCTCGCATGCCACCACTAGAGGAAGCTTGCACACAGCAACGAAGACCGAGTGTAGCCAAAAATAAATAAATAAAAACTAGAATCCCTTTCTATGTCATCTCACTAGACACTCAGAACTATTCCATGAGGAATTACTCATCCGAGTAATGACTTTCAAACCCAGATCTATGCCCCAAACACAGAAATCTAAGAAGCAGAAAGGAGATGCCAATTTAGGGAGGTCCAGAGGACCGGAAGAAAATACAGTTGTTTAAAAACTTAAGAAAATGATCATGAACATTTCAGCTCTTTGCTTGCCAACTAATAGTGTTCTCTTGGGTGAAAGAACATGGTCTGCATGCCAAGATGAACGAAGAAGTATGGTTTTCATTTGGAGGCTTAATCTTGCTGGATGGATAACAATTCCCTCGACTCCATTCCCTGCCTTATGGGATGCTTTTGAATCAATCTCCCACAGCCCTGAAAGACTCACGAGTCAGAAAAGCAGAAGAAGCGATGAAGACCATAGAGTGTGGGGGGACATAACTTCGCAGGGTGGGCAGAGGTCCCGCCCTGTCCCCACACCTCTTGTGACTATTTTGGGTGGTGGTAGGGGAGTCACATTTCCCCCAACATCCCATGAAGTTGACCTGACTTACTCTGCCACTAATGGTTTGCTGTGTTCCAGTCTTAATCTCTCAGCGTCCAGAGAGCCTGAATTCTAACTTGTTTGGAAACTCACTGACCCAGGAAAGAAATAAAAGTGAATGTTTTCCCACTGGCTATCTCCTGTATAACACAGGGAGCTCAGCCTGGTGCTCTGTGGCAACCTAGAGTGGTGGGAGGTGAGGGAGGGACATATGTATACCTATGGCTGATTCATGTTGATGTATGACAGAAACCAACACGATATTGTAAAGCAATTATTCTCTAATTGAAAAATAAATAACATTTTTAAAAAGTGAATGTTTTGCAGAAAGAGACTCACAGAGAACGAACTTATGGTTGCCAGGAGGAAGGATGGGGGGAAAGGATAGGCAGTTTGGAAAGGACATGTACACACTATTATATTTAAGATGGATAAATGACAAGGACTTACTGTATAGCACGTGGTGCATATGTGCGTGATAAGTTGCTTCAGTCGTGTCTGACTCTGTGTGACCCTATGGGCTGTAGCCCACCAGGCTCCTCTATCCATGGGGGTTCCCCAGGCAAGAATATTGGAGTGGATTTCCATTTCCTTCNTGTATAGCACGTGGTGCATATGTGCGTGATAAGTTGCTTCAGTCGTGTCTGACTCTGTGTGACCCTATGGGCTGTAGCCCACCAGGCTCCTCTATCCATGGGGGTTCCCCAGGCAAGAATATTGGAGTGGATTTCCATTTCCTTCTCTGGGGATCTTCCCAACCCAGGGATCGAACTTGCATCTCTTATGTCTCTTGCATTGGTAGGCTGGTGGGTTCTTTACCACCAGCGCTTCCCTGGTGGCTCATATAGTGAAAAAACTGGCTACAGTGTTGAAGACCTGGGTTCGACCCTGGGTCAGGAAGATCCACTAGAGAAGATAAAATGGCAACCCACTCCAGTGTCCTTGCCTGGAGAATTCCATGGACAGAGGAGCCTTGTGGGCTACAGTCCATGAGATCACAAAGAGTCAGACAACACCGAGTAACTAACAGTTTCGATTTCACTGCCACCTAGGAAGCCTATAGCACATGGAACTCTGCTCAATGCTATGTGGCAGTCTGGATGGGAGAGAAGTTTGGGGGAAAATGGATACAAGTATATGTATGGTTGAGTCCCTTTTCTGTCCACCCGAAACTATCACGACATTGTAATCGGCTAAATCCCAATACAAAATAAAAAGTTTTTAAAAAATGAACGCTTTTGCAAGACAAAGTAACCCAGTGTTATTTGAACTTTGTTGTATGTGAGATCCCTTTATAGTATAAAAAGATGGTCATGGATTCCCATGTAATTGACTTGTTAACGGTTTTCCTATGAACAAGAGAGTGCCAATATCAAAGTCCCAAACAGGAATTCTGAAGGTCACATCTTGCCAGAGGACATATTTTGGCTGGCTCTGACCGTGTTTTGGAAAGATTGCCAATCATGGCCACCATTTAAAGACTGCAGGGGTTCACGCAGAAATCTAGATTTCTGGCTTCTTCAAAAGAAATCACAGGACCTGGTGACACCGGGCCCACACTTCAGTTACCAGGCCCTGAGTTTCCCAGTTTGCCAGCACCCTTTCCCTCATGTGTAATCCACGTGGTTCTGTAGGTACCTGAGTTTTGTGACCCTTTATACAGATTCCGAGTCCATTGTTTACCCCATGAGGTCTCAGGTCCACAAGTTGGGAATAAAAGACTAACTCTTTATCTGGACTTAAAAGCAGTTTGGAAGCCACTCAGATCAAAAGATCTTAGTCATGGCTCAAAAAAAGTACTCTACAAAGCAAGAAATAACCACAGATTTCCACCTGGAGCTCTTCTCTGATGTTAGTGGTCTCTGATTCTCAAAGTGGGCGAGTTGTGCACACAAGTACTTACAGATTTTGATCTCTTCAAGCAAAAAAGGGCTTCATATCTCTCATATAGCATGAGAAATGTTAGCTTAGAATGTGTCATTCTACGCTGTGTGTGTGATCAATTTTATTCAAACCTGATTGTCAGCAAAGTAGTTCAGGGCATACTTCTCTAACTCCTGTCCTCACGGCAAACAGAAGTTTATGGAAGGCAATATGGCAGTATAAGTCAAAAGCCTTCAAAATATAGCTATCTTCCAAGCAAAAACACTAATTTGAAAAGCTATATGGACACCAATGTTCACTGCAACATTATTTAAAATAGTCCAGATATAGAAGCAACCTAATTGTGCATCTATGGATAAAAGGATAAAGAAGATACATTATATATATATATAAAATGGAGTACTACTCAGACATAAAGAAAATTAAATCTTGCCATTTATACAACATGGATGGATGGATCTAGAAAGTATTCAGTGTAATGAGTCAGACAGAGAAAGAAATACCGTATGATCTTACTTAAACGTGTAATCTAAACAAACCAAACAAATAAAATCAAAACAGACTTACAGATACAGAGAACAAATGTGTATTTGCCGGAGAAGAAGGGGTGTTGAGGGGGGGCAAAATAGGTGAAAGGGATACAAACCAGTTGTTATAAAAGAAGCTACAGGGATTTAATATGCTGCCTAAAGAATATGGTGG
Source organism: Neotragus pygmaeus (assembly GCA_006410875.1). Taxonomy (NCBI): domain Eukaryota; kingdom Metazoa; phylum Chordata; class Mammalia; order Artiodactyla; family Bovidae; genus Neotragus; species Neotragus pygmaeus. The sequence goes on from SJYV01028166.1 coordinate 322,117, forward strand.
TGAAAAATACTGTAATAACTTTGTAGGGGGATAGATGATGACCAAACATATTATGGTGATTATTTCACAGTGTATGCAAATGTAAAATCATTATGCGTACACCTGAAACTAACATCATACTGTATGTCAATTACATTTCAATTTTAAAAAATATATAGCTAATGGCAAAGAAGAAAGCTAAAGCAAACCATGCCATACTGGACTAGAACTGGAGACACGAATATGAACTCATGTTTAGCTTAAGACAGATACAGGTAGATAAATGCAGAAATAATTATAGATACGTCCATACACATGGCTTAATGCACACATACGTGTTTTCGAGGTCTGTCTTCCAGGAGGGCCTAGAGTAAACAGCAAATGCATAACCAGCACCCAGTCTTGGTTTCGAATCCCATTCTCCTGTAAAAGGAACCAAGGATTCTTAGAAAAATGACTTCTTCTGGGCAGAGAATATACAAGATGAACCCAGAACATCCTGGAATCCAGAAAAAATAAGGAGGTTCTCAGACACAAACCAATGGGAGAATGTCAAAAGGACAAAGGAGCCAAGTGAAAGAGCTCCCAATGGCTAGAGCTGGGACAACTGAAGGAGCAAAATAGGTAATGGAGTAATGAATTATAATCCACAGTACAAAATACATGTCTGTGAATTCATATTGATATGAATGAATGAATGAATGAATAAGGAAGCATGGATAATTCTCTTGTACAAAAGGATTCTAAATAATTGATATAGATACTGCCGCCTCAAGGAAGGGGAGCATGACTCTCCACTCATTAAGTGTGGGAATCAGAGTAATTGTGTGCAGAGAAACTTCCTTCCAAATAACAGAGTACAGGGAGTTGGGGGAGTAACTCTGCAGCAGAGAAACCTGATAAACACGACCTCAGTCTGGTGATCAAGGTCAACACCAATAGCGATGTCCTGTAGACAGCACGTACCCTTGATCTGATGGGATGAGAATGCACTTTTTGTGGGTTTTCCTCTCAAAACCCCATAGTCTCACTTTTTGTGGGTTTTCCTCTCAAAACCCCACAGTCTGTGATGTGATCATGAGAAAAACATCACACAAAGCCAAACTGAGGGACATGCTACAGAATACCTAGTCAGTACTCCACAAAACTATGAAGGTCATCAAAAACAAGGAAAAACTGTCACAGCCTGGAGGAGCCTAAAGAGATGTGATGACTAAACATAATATGACATCCTGGATGGAATCCAAGAACAGAAAAAAGGACATTAGGCAAAAAACTGAGGAAGTCAGAATAAAGCATGTGACTTAATAGGGCTTCCCTGGAGGCTCAGATGGTAAAGCGTATGCCCGCAATGCAGGAGACCCGGGTTTGATCCCTGGGTCAGGAAGATCCCTGGAGAAGGAAATGGCAACCCATTCCAGTACTCTTGCCTGGAGAATTCCATGGACGGAGGAGCCTGGTAGGCTACAGTCCATGAGGGTTGCAAAGAGTCGGAAACGACTGAGCAACTTCACTTTCACTTTGGTTAATAATGTACCAATACTGGTTTATGTTAAGTGTTGGATGCTCAGTCATGTCCAACTTTGTGATCCTTTGGACAGGATCGCCAGACTCCTCTGTCCATGGAATTCTCCAGGCAAGAATACTGGAGTGGGTAGCCATTCCCTTTTGCAAGGAAACTTCCCGACCCAGGAATTGAACCCGGGTCTCCTGCCTTGCAGGTGGATTCTTTACCATTTGAGCCACCAGGGAAGCCCAATATTGGTTTATAGTTGGAACAAATACATCATAGTCTGAGAACTTAACAGGGGAAAGTGAATGTGGGAACTATTTCTAGTGTCTTTGCAGCTTTGCTGCAAATCTAAACTATCCTAAGTAAAAAGTATATTTTAAAATATGTTCATCTTTTGACCCAGTGATTTTCAGTTTTAGAAATTCTTCATGAGGAATTATCATGAATGTATGCAAGAATTTATTTATTGCAATGTATGTGTGTCTATTGCTTTTAATTGGAAGCAAACTAAATACCCAACACAAAGAGATTAAATTAGTTATGGCATAGCATACAATGAAATATTATCCAGTCATTAGATGATAAGGGAAAACATTTGTTGATATAGAAAAGATGATCATGATGCTTTAGTAAGGGAAATAGGATATTATAAAAAGTGCATGGTGGGCTTCCCTGATGGCTCAGAGTGGTAAAGAATCTGCCTGCAATGCAGGAGATCTGGGTTTGACCCCTGGGTCAGGAAGATCCCCTGGAGAAGGGAATACCCACTCTAGTATTCTGGCCTGGAGAATTCCATGGACAGAGGAGCCTGGTGGGCTACAGTTCATGAGATCACACACAGTTGGACACAACTGAGTGACTAACACACACACACAAATGTATGATATAAATCTATTTGAGTTAAAAATAAGGGATAACTAGGAAATATAGAAAATCTAAACATATACATTCAATAAGGGTTATATCTCCAGGTTAGATCTGGGATAAGACAATATAAGGATAATTAATGTTACTTTCAAACTAACTTTTATTATCTAAGTTTTTTACAGTGAATAGGGCATTGCTTCTACAGTAAAAGAGCCATTATACGTAATAGAGTGAAAAAATGTTAGTTGCTCAGTCATGTCTGATTCACAGTCCCCATGGACTGTGTAGCCCACCAGGTTCCTCTGTCCATGGAGTTCTTCAGGCAAGATACTGATGTGGATAGCCATTTCCATCTCCAGATCTTCCCGAGTCAGGGATCAAACCCAGGTCTCCTACATTGCAGGTAGATTCTTTATTGTTTGAGCCACCAGGGAAGCCCCTATAACACAGTAGTAGTTAAGCAGGGTTAATGATTTGATACCTTCACTTAAGAGGGAGGGGAGAGGGAGAGATGAGATGGGAGGAGAGGTTATGGGGGCACCTGTAGGCCTCGAAACGTCCACCAGGATGAACACTCGTCCTCAACAAACCCAGCCTACCTTTGCATAGCATGGCTGAGGAGTGTCTTCAGAGATAACAGCAGTACCACCGCAGCCCTCTGAGCTTCTCTCCTGCAGCTCTTATCTCAAAAGTAATTGATTAATTTTTTGTGCACAGCTGGGTGTCTGGTGAGGAAGCGGTTTAATTTTGTTTTCTGCAAGAGAAACTGTAGTTCCGGAAGGGCTGCACGTTCAGAGGACAAATTCACAGGAGACCAAGAGGTGAAGTTGCGGAGCGCTGTTCAGTGCAAACTGGCCCAGCCGACGGTGCCGGAGGGCAAGCAGACTCCTAGACAGAAGTGACCCCAGAGCGGGGCAGGAGCGGGACGGGATGGGGGGCGACAGGACCAGGACTGAAGACATTAAGTCAGGAACGGGTGGACACTGGAAGCACCCCTGACCTTGTCAGCCCGAGGGCAGACTTGAACTTGAATCTAAGATCTGTGTGCTCTATTTTGGTATATGATGGAAAATTCTCCTCCTTAGCTCCTCCAGGAGAGGTTAGTAGTTAGAGGCACTGACTCTGGTTCAGATCCTGGCTCTGTCACATAGAGCTGTGACTTAGGAGGGTCACTCCTAGCCTTGATTTCCTCGCCTGTAAAATGGGGATAATCCTAATCCTGCTCTCATAGAGTTGTTTTCAATTCGAGATTGAAAGAGTAACTGTATGAAATATGCTCAGGATAATACCCAGCTTGTCAGTTGATAAATCAGTCAGTAGAAATCAGCTGTTTTATTATTCACACCTTAAAGGATCAGAGAAACCTTGGTAGAAATCCCACCCTCCCCGGGGACTGAGATCTAGTTGTCATTGGTACCAGGAGCAGCAAGCTGAGACTCTATTGTATATTTCCCCTTCCCAGCAGCAGGCTGGGAGACTTGGCTGCATGGAGGCCCATTTTGAAGCTGGCATCTCAGGGGGCAGCTGTGACATACCCTACTCTAGGAAGCACATCTGGGCTGCAGTTCAGGCTGCAAGTCTGGAGGAAGCCGAGCGACTGTTCCAATACCAGGAAGCAATCTGGAGACTTAAAAGACTTAAGGAAAAAAATTGTACTTCCAGCTAACCTGGCAGGTGGAGGGCTAGGATATGGCCTCTGGAGGGTGCTCTGGAGAAACCATTCCTCAGCTCAGGGCACACCTGCCTTTGCCCACCTGTATGTAGGAGCAGGTACCCCCTAGCACTACCCTATCTGCAACTACTGGCATCTAGAGAACACTCAGCCGCCATTATTTGAATAAATAAAGAAGTGAAATATATTCTCCCAAATCTTTTAATACCTAGCATCTCATTTAATTCTCATAATAATCCAAGGAAATACACAGAGCAAGAATCATTTATCTAATTTTGCAAGATAAGCCGAGCTTCCCAGGTGGCTCACTGGGTAAATAATCTGTCTGCCATGCAGGAGTCATGGGTTCAGTCCCTGAGTTGGGAAGATCCCCTAGGGCAGGACACGACAACCCACTCCATATTCTTGCCTAGAGAACCCCGTGGACAGAGGGGCCTGGTGGGTTGCAAAGAGTAAGACACGACTGAAGCAACTGAGCACGCATACCAGAGAAGCCAGCACAGGACTCATAACTGGCAAGATCTCCAGATATCGACCCCATATTGTACTTTCTACTAGAGCATGCTGTTTCTAAAATATCTTTCATTTGTTTGTTTTGCCAGGAGTTAAGAACAATATGGTTTCATCACTATCATCTGCCTAGACTTTTAGGGGACTGTATAAAGTCACTTGAACTCTTTGCCAAGCATCCCCTGGCTATAAAGACAATTATCTCCTCCAGTGCCCTGGAACCTGGACCTTCTGCCCGTCAAAACAGACGGACTTCTCCTGCAGCCTGTGGGCAGCATTAATGAACAGCGACTGGGCACCCTGGGGCTTTGGCTAGGCAGCTCTGCTGCCAGTAGGGATGCTGTTATGTCCCTTCACACTGAATAACTCAGGGGATTTCTCGTACCCAAGCCAAGAGGATGCAGGCTCAGCTGCCTGGAGGGGAGATATTCTGGTGTCTTCTTCCGATGTCCTCTCTAAGCTAAGAGTTTGCAAATAAGCAAAAGGAAGCAATTTTACCACCCAGATTTGCCTTCTTGTTCCTGCACCTACTATCAGGTGCACAAACACTAAGTTTGTGGGACAAATATATCTTTTCAGAAGCAGCAAATTTTCTCAGAAGCGAGATAAGGCAAAAGCAGTTTTCTATGAGAACACATTCCTGCAGTGGAAGAAGAGGCTGTAGATCAGATGGATGGGGATAAGAGACAGAAGGATTGGAAAGCTCTTGATTCAAGGGTTTGATTTTTTTCCCCCCTCTACCCATAATGTTTCCAGTATGAATCCCAGAACCAGATGCAGGGTATAGGAGTGAGAGAGGACTTCCCCTCTCTAGAGCTCCCTTGGCATTTTCAGTGACACCCAAAAACATCTGTTGGCTGATCCTGGGCAGATAGGTGGGCCTCCCTGATTCTCAGTTTTCTCAAGCAAAGCTGAAATGGAACCAGATCGGAGGAGCCAGCAAATCTCAGCTGCAGAATATTTCCCTGTCAGTTGCAGAAGGCATCCCAAGAATCTTATTCCCAATTACAGTGTAAGTTCTGAAATATGCATGGGATGTACATTTTATTTTTATAAATCAGGGTAGGTTCTATTCTCACTCAGTGACTTCCTGATAAGCTTTGTTGAGTGGAATGGGGAAAAACAAGTGCAGTGAAAAACCGTACTGTTATCCATTTTACAGATGAGGAAACTGAGGACTCTGAGAGTTAAAAGTAACGTGTGCGGGTCCACAGTTGCCAGGGATGGAGGCAATATATGACTGCCGGTGATGTGGTTCCGAAGATCACACTCTTAGCTGGCTGTCAAGTGGAGCGACAAGGACAAAGAGAACCAGAGGCTGAAGGTCACAGTTGGAAGCCTCTTGAGGTCACCTAGTCTAATCCCCTTATTGTGTACAGAAGGAAATAGGGGCCCCAAGGGGAATGGTTTATTCCATAGCACAGAGCTAAGGGGCAGAGCTGAGACTAGAGCTAAGATTCTGGCTTTTCCAACAGAAAAGACTTCAATATTTTCCTGACAGCTCTGGGATCTTTAAATCCAGAGGACAAGGAAGGACTTTTTTTTTTTGTTTGCCCTTCTTTTTTAAAGAATTTTTTTATTTTTAATTGAAGGAAGATTGTTTTACAATGCTGTGTCGGTTTCTGCCACACATCAGTGGTATACACATGTCCCCTCCCTCTTGAACCTCTGTCCCAACTCCCATCCCATCGCGCTCCTCTAGGTTGTCACAGAGCTGAATTCCCTGCGCTATGCCTCAACTAAGGAAGGACTTCTTGACTTGGGATGAGAACCAGGGTGGCCAAGATCTGAAAGGTCAGGTCTACACAAGCAATCATCCACACATTTCTAAGAGCCGGATGTTTGACACAGGATGGACTTGACATCCAAATGATTGAACAGATGCTTTACTCTCTCTCTGCTGACTTTCAGGTCTAATCAAACACCTCGGCTTGGTTACCTCTCTAACACACTGGGGTGACATCCTCTCTGTCTTTCCTTGTTCTCCTCCCGGTCCCGGCAGGTGAGGCTCTCTTCCCAAATCCATGTCATCGTTCAGGATTATTGTCTGGTTCATTCTGGCTTAGATGGTACCCAAATTTCTTAGGACTGACTCAAAGGAAAAAGCATTTTGTTAAAATAGATGCATTGCTTTTAAACAATTTGTCCTCCTACTCAGTTTTTCTTTTTGGAAGACAGAAACTGAATATAGATTTGTGGGAGAGAGATAGAGGGAACCGGAGAAGATGGGTAGAGAGGAAGAAGGGGAGAGGAGNAAGCATCAATTCTTTGGCACTCAGCTTTCTTCACAGTCCGACTCTCACATCCATACATGACCACTGGAAAAACCATAGCTTTGACTAGACAGACTTTTGTTGGCAAAGTAATGTCTCTGATTTGAATATGCTATCTAGGTTGGTCATAACTTTGCTTCTAAGGAGTAAGCGTCTTTTAATTTCATGGCTGCAATCATCATCTTTGGTGATTTTGGAGCCCCCCAAAATAAAGTCTGACACTGTTTCCACTGTTTCCCCATCTATTTGCCATGAAGTGATGGGACCAGATGCCATGATCTTCGTTTTCTGAATGTTGAGCTTTAAGCCAACTTTTTCACTCTCCTCTTTCACTTTTATCAAGAGGCTTTTTAGTTCCTCTTCACTTTCTTTCATGAGGGTGGTGTCATGTGCATATCTGAGGTTATTGATATTTCTCCTGGCAATCTTGATTCCAGCTTGTGCTTCTTCCAGCCCAGCGTTTCTCATGATGTACTCTGCATTTAAGTTAAATAAGCAGAGTGACAATATACAGCTTTAACGTACTCCTTTTCCTATTTAGAACCAGTCTGGCAGAGCATAAGAAGGCCTTTTCTCTGTCCTTTGGCCAGAATTGGCTTGACGATGTAAATCATCATTCGCCAGTTTGGCAGAAGATGAACTGAATGTCATTGGCTCTTTCACCATGTATCTTTGACTCAGGCCAAGTCAGGCATTTGTCGTGAGGTGCTCAGTGTAGTTGGTGAAGCGCCTGTTCACGTCTTCTGCCCATTTCTGGGGAGGCGCCAGTGTTCCAATGCTGCTAGAACACTGTTGACTGTCCGTCTGTAACATGGGCTGAAACGCGTATTCTTGGTTTGCTGTTTGCTTTTAATTTTGGTTTATGGTATCTTTAACCATACAGGCATTTTAAATTTTCATGTGGTCAAATACATCAGTCTTTTCCTCAAAGGTGTTTGTTTCATCATCCCAGAATAATAAAATGATTCATCTGTGTGCCCACTACTTTATCTGTCTGGCAGACTGGGGCATGTGGTGACTCAAGACTTCTAAACGATGCTTCAAGTACTTTACTTACATAATTAGCTGAGGGTCTTGCATTAGTGACCAGAAATTGCAGACAGAATATAATTATATGGTATTTAAATGGGCTGAAGTTGATAGATCTTCATCAACCCCCCTGAATACAAAGTTTTCCTGGTGGGTGGACTTGGGAAGGGTTGTCTTCCCTTAATTATTCATCATCTTTCATCCTCTGGGTGGTGACCCCTGAGGTCAGGGTCAGTTTCAGAACCACCGCTGACCCCAGCAAGCGCAAACAGGGTCTCAGAGAGGGGAGCCTGAGAAAGCTATGGAAACACAGAAACAGGGTCCTGCAGATATGGCCTGTGTGGGTATGGTTGGGCTCCTTGGGAGATGTGAACACTTGAGTCGCTTCTGCTGTATCTGGAGGTGCGAGGCACAGTGTGCCATGGGTGCTGGGTGGGTCTCAGATGGACCTGTCTGAGGTCACCCTTGTGCCCGACAGGCCTGCCTGGAAGAATGCCACTGTTTCTAATGCCGGGCAACATAAAGAAGAATCAACTTGTGGAATTTCATAAATCAAGACTATTTTCGTTCCAGGGATTGAAAATTGATCACAGTCTAAGCCATCACGTGTCAAGCAGATCCGGGAGGCCCGACTCCCTCAAGCTCTCTCTCTGCCAGAGAGTGCCGCGCGTCAGCAGTTTTCCCGGAAAGCAGTCGTTTTATGTTTAGCATCTTGCAGCCGATGACTGTAATGTTGCTGCCTGGCCAGACAGGGGATGCAGAGGGCGGGCGCTCCACTCCTAAAAATCCTGGTCCTTGGATGACCCCTCGGGGGGAAAGCTGAGGCCTCTGGGCTGGAAGCCGTTCAGCCCTCCGGGCCCTCCAGCTTCCCTCACCCGTATTTCTTCCTTCATTTGGCATGGGCTTGTGCCACCACTGGACATACCTGGAGGAGGAGACTTTTAAAATGGTTTATGCTTCTCATATGGAGAAGGGTGGGTTTCCCAAGTGGCTCAATGGGTAAAGAACCCATCTGCAATGCAGGAGCCATAGGAGACGTGGGTTGGAGATGTGGGTTTGATCCTTGGTTTGGGAAGGTCCCCTGGAGGAGGGCATGGCTACCCATTCAGGCATTCTTTCCTGGAGAATCCCATGAACAGAGGAACCTGGCGCACTACAGTCCATGGGGTCGCTGAGAGTCAGAATGATTGAAGCAACTAAGCAAGCATGCACATTGCTAGTCACCTTGGATACTATTTAAAGAGGAAACCAAATAACCTAAAATTAGCATGCCTGTGGTGGACACACAGTGGCCCTCACACTCCTCCATGTGTGGCCTTCGAGCTGGAATGAGCTGGGGTTCCAGCTGGCCCACAGCTCGGAGAATCTGCTCGTGACGTGTGTAATTGAGAGATTCCCCAGACTGAAGCCTCAGTCACCCACAGTGAGGGACACACCTGGGCCCGCAATTAACGCACAGGGATTTTTGACATTTGAAGCTATAACAAATATTCCTTATCTGCCTGTCTTCCAGCTGTTTGGGTTCCAAACTGTCAGAAAGTGAGAGCTGACAGCCAGCTTCCTTGGATGGGGCCTGGGGAGGGGTGGTGAGCTCTGGGAGTATGGGTCTCTGGGACATGTCGCCAAAGTGTAAGGAGAAGGATGCTGTTGAGGGGTGGTGAGGTGCACACTGCCTGGGCCTGGGGGATGTTCACCCATAGTCCCACATCTCTGCAACCCTGGAGGCAGCCAGGGTTGTGTTGGGGCCCGGCCAGCCAGTTGAGTAAAACAGCTAATGAATAACACCAGTTAAATCTGGGCCTCTCTCAGCTCCGAGAGTGCTCCGTTGGCCCCCAGCCCAGCGCTTCCCGGCGCAGGGTCAGTGCGTGGGTCCTCGGCGAGCAGGGGGCAGGAAGTGCCGGCATCACTGCCTGGGAGTGTGGTCCATTTAGCTGGGCTGCTATTTTTACCCTTTGTTCTCCAGCAAGGGGTTTTTCTTCATCAGAACCCCCCTCTTCCCCCACCTGTCTGTCTCTCCAACCAGCAGCATCTTTCTCTCCTTTCAGAGTCTCAGATACTGCTGCCTACCTGCACGAAAGTCAAGTAGCTTGGTCCTCACAGGAAGAAGAGGGTGTCACCCACAAGCACTCTATTCCTTGTTAATGAAATTGTGCCCAACAGGCATAAGCGGCAACTTGAATGTTATAAAGCTGCTCAGATGGGTGTGAGGGAGAACTTTTGGAGAGGACTTCCCCTGCAGTTCCTGAGGGTGAAAAATTTTAATGTTCCAGGCTGCCCAGCCCAACTGTGCATCAGGCCATAGAGTGACTCAGAGGAACGTTTATGACAAATACAGGCCACGTGATTCCCAATGGCCAGCGAGTCTCCAACGGTGGCCTGTTCACCTGGACAGCAGCCGCCGATGCTGGGTCCCCAGCCTGCGGCTCGATCCTGACACTGCTGTAAGCCATCCCTCAGTTGGCTCCTGGAGGATGGGCGGGCTGCAGGGCACCCTTCTCCCACCGTCCCTGGTGCGAGCAGCTCTGGCAGAGAATGGCTGGCCGTTTCTGAGAAGCTAGCCCTCACAGGAGGGGCAGGGGCGGGTGGCACCACGCCCCAAAAGGGGTCCCAGATAGGGGCTCGAGGGAGTTGCTGGAGGGCTGGGGCTGAGGGCTGGCCCGAGTGGCCCCACCTTCCCACTCAGGGACCCTCCTACTTGACCTCTGCCTCTCCCACCTGGCCACGCTGCTGCCGCCACTGCTGCTGCTGCAGGCACAGGGCTCCACAGCTCAAGGAGAGTGAGCACAGAGGGAAGGGGTGTAGAGGCCTTGTCCTCAGGCCCCAGCAGGGCTGAGACCCCTGCCTGTCCTCACCTCTCCCAGCCCAGCTGATGGAGCGGTCTCAGCACAGAGCATCCCTGAACTAACTTGTTCAGGGGCTGCTTTAACCAAAGGCCATTAAGCTGTCATGGCCCATATGTCTCACGTCCCCCTTCCTGCCCGTGACCGTGGGGCTGGGTGTGCATGAGATACGCCTGCTTCCCATCTCCTCCTTCCCGCTGAGTCACTGCCGTCCGGCCAGACCGCCCCCGCCGCCAGCTCTGAGCTCATCGGCTCTGCCATCAATTATTCACCCCCTGGAGCTGGTGTGTGGGGCGGGAAATTTGGGTCTGACTAGGTCTCTATCATCCCAAGCAGCCAGAGTGGCCCAGAGAATGGGAGGTAGGGGCCAGAATGGGCTCCAGCCCTCTGCTCCGAACTCCATGTGTGGCCTGATGGCCCCCAGCTCAGACTGAGTCCAGCCCTGCCCCCCTTTCCCCATGGTGGAGGGGGGAGGGTGGCAGCTGGTGCTGTAAGGAAGATGTTGGTCAGACTTTGATGCAGGAAAGGAATATGTTGCATCAATGTGCTGACCTGACCCAGCTTCCGGCCGCACTCTGCCTCCCCGACCAGGCACAGGGCAGCTCAGGCCTGTTCCTCACCGCTCCCTGAGTTGTACTGAGCACCGAGCCAGCCACACACTGCAGGGCTAAGTCCACTTTGTTGTTGCTATTGTTCAGTTGCTCAGTTGTGTCCGATTCTTTGAGACCCCATGGACAGCAGCACTCCAGGCTTTCCTGTCCCTCATTATATCCCAGAGTCTGCTCAAGCTCATGTCCATTGAGTCAGTGATGCCATCCAATCATCTCATCCTCTGTCACCCACTTCTCCTACCCTCGATCTTTCCCAGCATCAGGGTCTTTTCCAATGAGTCAGCTCTTCGCATCAGGTAACAAAAATATTGGAGCTTCGGCCTCAGCTGACATTCACTCACGACATATTTATTACTCTTGCTGCATTTGATTTCTTAGTATCTGTTAAGGATTTCTACATGTCCTGGACTGAGTGTACATCCTCCTAAAATTTCCCCAAATGCATGTGTTAAAGCCTTGCCTCCAGTGTGATGGTATTTGGAGCCGGGGCTTTGGGAGGCAATTAGGGTTACATTAGGTCATGAGGATATGGTTCTCGTGGCAGGATTAGTGGCCCCATAAGGTGAGTACTCTGTCTGCATGCACACCAAGAGCAGGCCCTGTGGGGACCCGGCAGGAAGGCATCTGTCCACCAGCCAGAGAAGGGGCCGAGAACCAAACTGCTGGCCCTGTTCTTGGACCCCCAGCCTCTAGACCCCTGAGAAAGTGAATTTCTGTAGTTTAAACTACCCAGTCTGTGGTATTTTGCTGCAGCAGACTGAGCTGGCTAAGGCAGCCCTGATCAGGCCTGGCCTCCCCTGAGGCTGTCCAGGCGAGGCCCAGCACACCCTCCAATACCCAGGCCTGACCAGCACCCAGGCTGACATAGCCAGAGCCCCCAGCAACTGTGGGCATGTTGACATGAGCAGAGGACCCCCACAGCCAGTCCTTTCTTCCCCAGGCCACAGGGGGCTCGTGGAGAATGGTGTCCCCAGCTAGATGCAGCTGATCTGTGTCCCAGACCAGCCACTTGTCCTGACATGTCTCCCCTCTTGGTGGTTGGAGGGTCATTGTCCTTGTCCCATGGAGGTGACTTCAGGGGCTCATCGCCATCAGATTCAGGCACTGGCAGCCCTCAGGGCAGGGCTTTGTCCTACTGTGTGCTGGGACTCCACCTGTGGGGGCCTCAGTATTTTTTCCTGAACAATGGTCCTGCAACTTCTGCCCTCTGGTCACAGTGAATATGGCTCCAGGTGGACGTCCATGGGAGGCACGTCCTCACCCTTGATGGAAGAGGATGCAGGAGGTGGGTAATGGCTTGTGTGGATCCTGGCATAGCTAGCCCCACACTCCTAGAAGCTTGTGTGACCCGAGCCTCACACAAGGAGGCGGAGGAGGGGAACCACAGCAATGTGGGCACATGGTCGAAGTGGAAGCACCACACGGACACTGGGGACCAGCTTGCTGTCTGTCCATCTCGACTCAGGCAGGCGAGTCCCACAGTCTCTTGACCAGGGAGCTTTAAGCCAACAGCTTACTGAAAAGAGTGCAAGTGTAGTCGCTCAGTCTTATCCAACTCTTTGCAACCCCATGGACTGTAGCCCACCAGGCTCTTCTGTGCTTCGAATTCTCCAGATAAGAATACTGGATTGGATAGCCATTTTCTTCTCCAGGGGATCTTCCCAGGTATCAAAACCAGGTCTCCTGCATTGCAGGCAGATTCTTTACGTTCTGAGCCACCAAGGACTTCGTGTTTATTGAGCACTTATTGTGTGCTTGGCCAGACTGCACACACTGTATTCCCCAACTTCTCTCTCACACTCCCCATCCCTGCTTCCCTTCTTTTTTTCCCTTCCTGGGGCTGCAGGACTCAGGCTTCCTCTCCTTGCTGTCCACACTCCCAGTGACCTCAGCCAGTTCCAAGGCTTCAAGGTAACTCAGATATCGATGACTCCAAGTTGACACCCACATTCCAGACCTTTCCCCTGACCTTGTCTTGACCCTGGATTCCTGCTCTTCAATGGGAGGTCCAGCAGGAGTCCCAAGCCCCGTGTGGCCAGGCAGTGTCTTCCTGCAACTCTCTCCCTGGCGAGGCCAAGGATCAGCTCAGGCACAAATTGGGGGCTGGGTGGGGAGCCCTCCATACCTCTGCTTCCCCACCATTCTCTCCACAGGTGTGGGGATGACCCAGAACCCACTGCCAACCCTCGTCCTGCCTGCCCTTCACTGGCTGCTCAGAGCAGCCTTGCCCGCCTCCTGTCTCAGCCAGCCTGCTGAATTATTCACCTGGCACGGGTCTGTTCTCCTGGACCACGTCCCATCCCTCTGGTGTTCTCTTAAGTCATCTCTGGCTCCAGCCCGGAGCCTCCATCCATGCTGTTAATGGACCTGCAGCAGAGGCGCCTCCCCCCTGGCTGCCACAGCCTGGCCCACTCCTTCCTTCCCCACAACCCATCTCTGTGACCTGGCCCCATGCTGGCCCGAGCCCTCATTCAGCTGCCTGCCTGGCACATTCACCATGCCAGGCCCAGCACTGCTCCAACCAGTCACCGAGCCCCACTCTTCACCATCAACCAGGCAAGGACTTGGGACAAAAATGGGCTCCAACTCTCCCAGAGCTGGAACTGCTCATTTTCACCTGTTGTCTCTGAAAGTGCTTTCCAGGGGCACAGGAAGGGTGGCTGTGGGTGTGCTTTGGGTTGTGCATGTGTGTACATGCATGAGTGTGTCTATGACATGCTCACACGTGTCTCGTGAGCAACACTTTGTACTCAATACAACTTCCATTGCCCTCTGACCTCTGTGCACATGCGTGCATACTTGCACACATGGACACATGTGTAAAGGCCCTGGCCATGCAGGATTCAGAGTTTAGGGCCTGTGTGCCCAGACCTGGTCAGCCTGAGCACCCCAGATTTGGTTTCCAGACTTAGCACTGCCATTTCCTGCTGGTTTGACCAGAATCACCCCGCAATATCTGGGTCCCTGTAAGACTTTCACACCAGCTCTGCTGAGATAAGGGCCCCATGTACCTGCAGGCCTGTGCCAGCCCTAGTGGGCATGGAGGTGTGCAGATGGATGGATGGATGGATGGATAGGGAACTCCCAAGACATGGAAGCAATGTAAGGGGCCATTAATGGATGAATGGACAAAGAAGATGTGGTACAAGCACAGAGGAATATTACTCAGCCGTAAAAAGGATGAAACCCTTCCATTCGTGACAACATGGATGGACCTTGAAGTATTACACTAAGTGAAATACGTCAGACAGAGAAAGACAAACGCCATGTGATTTCACTCACATGAAGAATCTAAAAACACAAAATGAAACAAAAACAAACTGATAGAGACAGGGAGCAGATTACCAGAAAGGAGGGCTTTAGGGGTGGGTTGCAGCTGGCCTTGTGGAGGTGACCACTCTGTAGTGTACACTGATGTTGGGCCCTAGCACCGTGTACCTGAAACTTATATAATATCAATAGTGAAAGGCCAGGCAGAATGGTAGGAAGTGGGTTATTCATGTCCCAGATGAAAGAGGAAACCTTGCCCCACACAAACCACTGCCTGAGAAGCCATCGCTCTTGACAACTGCAGCACTTTCTGCCTTAGCAGAAAACCATGTAAAATTCTGCCTTTGTGTGGTTTACAATCCTGACCTCAGCCTGCTGCCAACCCAGGCGTCAGTGTCCCAGAGAACACAGACCTTGGTTTGGGGCCAGCATGGTCTGGCGGCTGCTCTCCTTGGTGCTGAAAGCAAGCTCACAAAGGGAGGTGGGTCGGGGGCACTGTGGATGGTTCCGAGGCCACCTTGGACAGCTCTGGCATCTGCCACCCACAGAGGACATCTGTGGCCTGAGTGGACAGTGTGCGAGGCAGGTGGAGAGCCTCCAGGAGAGAGGCCCCATCTCCAAGAGGGATGGGGGCTGGTGGTAGACACCCAGTGTCCCACACTCAGGTCCTTCACTTGGGACAACATCAGGGTCCTCAGTGGAACTGAGCCCTAATGCCCAAGGCAGTCACCCCTCATCAGCTTGCCCTCATGGCCTCTCCTCCTCCTGGTCTCTCCTCCCAGCTCCTTGAGGCTTTGCCGACATCACCTCCATACAGACTATGCACCTACCCCAAACCTCTGTCCAGTGGATGATTCGGGGACCCAGACAAAGATGCCAGTGTTCCCACTGTGGCAGCCTAACCAGGGGCTGGCTCTGGGCAGTGTGTCCACCAAGTGTTCCTTGAGAGGGGGTCCCACTTCTGCCCGCCAGTCTCCCAGTCCTGGGACGAAGTTTACTGGAAGCTGCTCCTCCTACAATGGGTTCCAAGGACCCTCGTTCCCATAGTCGCTACATTAGCTATGTGGTCAGAGCCTCAGCTCATGCTGTCCCAGAGATGGGCTGCAGGCTGGCAGGAGGGGCCATTTGACATTGGTGCCATGTGCTCCCGGATGAGCTCACTCAAGAAACCCTCCTCTCTACAGACACTTGTCCACCCCCTCCCGGAACCAGTGCTTCCAGGCAGCTTTGCTCAGGGAGGCACTCATCAGACACACTCTTGAAACGGCTTTCTTTAGCAAGTATAAGCAGCATGAAGCCACCAAATTAGGTCTCCACACTCGCCCTCAGGAACACATAGTTCACACATCTGTGGAATCCTGGAGCAGCAGTGATGCGTCATCCACCCGTGCTCCTGTGGCCTCGAGGCAGAGCCCGGGCAGCCCAGGGAGTCTCGGCTGCAGGATGAGCCCCGGGCGGTGCCCCTTCCTGCTTGGGTGGCAGCCCCAGGGTGGGGTCCCTGAAGCGCTTCCAGCCTTGGGCACCTCTCCCTGTGGGTCTGGGTCTAAGCGCTCTCCCTCCACAACATGCCCCAATGTATTGCTTCTCAGTCATCACACTTCACAGATGAAACTGAGGCCCAGACAGACGCAGCAACTTGCCCGGGTCACACAGGCCCTCAGTTCCCTAGGCTCCAACCCTCTCAGCTGTGGGAAGTCCGGCAGATCTGGGCTGAGGAGTGTGGCCAGCAGGAGGGACACATGGCTCTGGGCAGGGCCACCTGCTGCCACCTTGGCTAGGAGTATCCTGGATGTCTGCTGGTCACGTGCACTGCTCCTGGACGTGCCCACAGCCAACTCTGACGGGACAGCCGGCCGCCTTGTCTGTGTGGCGGCTGTCACCTGCAGGGGGTGTGTGTGAGTGGCCTGTGTGTCTTGGGCATGTGGTCTGTGTTTGTGCCGCCATGTCACACCTGACTGTGGGGCAGGTGGGCCTTGCACTGCAGGTTGGGTCTGAGGGGGGCTTCTGCTCACACGTTGTGTGTTCACCTCAGCCATGTGTGTCCAGGTGAGCGCGGGGAAAGTGGGGTGAATTCACTGTGACTGCAAGCCCTGGAGTTGGTGTGACTGCGACCTGCAAGAAGCATGTTGCTGGTACTCAGAACACGAGTGCACACCTATCCCCATTCCCAGAGGGCACTCAAGGCCCAGGTGGCCCGAAGGTCTGGGGACAACTTGGGAGAAGTCACCTGCTCAGAACTCCTACCCATCATGTGGGTCTTATGATTCACATCCCTTCCCCCAGGAAGTCCTCCCTGATAACTCACCCAAAGCAGGTAAGGAGTGACTGCCTTGACCCCTCCCTCCCCATGCGCCCTGCCTCTACTGGTCTCTGTTGAGTCTGGCACAGAACCTCCTCAGGTGTTTCCTGAGTGGGTTAGGATGAAGATGAGCACAGAGCTTGACAGTACCCAGGCCTGCAGGCTCCCTGGAACCAGAAGCCATGAATCCTTATGAGACTCTTGCTGCTGCATCACAGCCCTCCTTTAGGAGAGTGGGTGGAAGATGTGACTTAATCCCAAAAATACCAGGCCTCCCCACCTTCTGGCAGTGGGGTTGGGAAGACCCCCATCACACTGGGGAGGGAGAAGGTGACTTCACAGCTCCATCGGCCGGGCCTTGGTGCCCAATTCTTTGGTCAAACACCAGTTCAGGTGCTTAAATCAGCCAACTTCAAGGAAAGTGGGTGACCCCCTGTGATGTGGGTGGTACCTGCCCTAGCAGCTGAACAAAGACTGACATCTCCCCTCAAGTCATCCCCATCAGTGTGCGCACAGAGTGGGGGACTTCAGCAGGAGATGCTAGTGGGGGCGTTCAGCCTGGCAGTGGCCCCACTGGTCGGGGGGAGGGCACAGTTTACCAGTTTTGCTGTTTGTCCATTTCCCCTCTCAGACCAGAGAGGCAGTGACAAGCACCTCTGGGCAACAAGGGGTTGTCTGCCGTCACCTAGCACACACACATACCCAGGTTCCTGGACGAATATATTCCGAGCAGCCTGAGTCTATGGGTCTCAGTCACAGAAACTCACATATAACAGGTGGGCTGGGCTGCAGACTGGGGACAGGGTCGGGGTGCAGGGAGTGCTAAGTGCTTTCTTTCTAAACAGCTTGACGGGAGGAGCAAATAGAAGTGAAGGGAGAGACCTGCAGGCCCCCATGAAGTCCTCCCAGAGGAGGGGGCAGTGGGGAGGGAGGGAGTCGAACTGGGAGTCCTCTGCCCTGCTGGGGGCTTTGCAAGGAAGGGTACTGTGCATGCAGAGGGGGGCGGCTGCTCAAACCTGGTTTCTTAGGACCTGGAGTCCTCACCGCCCTGCTCTCTGAATGTTGTGTTCCAAAGCTTTCCAATGCTCATTTTTGAGTGAAAGCAGCCATTGCCACTGCTTTAACACCCAGTCAGTGAGAAAAATGCCAGTTGCCCCTCCCCTAAGTTGTCCGGAGAGCAGTTTCTCCAACGACTTAGGAGCAGCTTCTTGATCAAACTCACTTTAAAGCAAACCCCTCTCCCAACAGGACCATACAGCCTCTAGCGACTGCAGATTCCCAGATGTGGGGTTTGGTGCTTGAAGACCCCCACAGTCTATGTGGCTGCTATTGGGGCATTGGTTTGGCCGCACCAAGACTCCAGATTCGTTCACCAGGCCCCCATTGCTGTGCAAGCCTGCAGGGCCTCCCCTGCCTGGAGGTCCTCCCTCAAGTCCAAGTTCAGGAACACACAGAAAAGGGGGGCAGGCCTGGGAAGGGTGACTGCCCCCGAGAGGCACCCACAGGCCTCTGGGTCCAGGGTCCACTCTGGGCCGGGCTTTCCTGCCAGTTCCCCTGGCTCTCCCCGCCAGGAGCTGAGCGAAGTCCTCCCTTTGACCCTTGGGTGGTCACAAGGGTGCACGGCTGGCCCAGGACACTGGCTCTGGGACACGTGGTCACCTGGCTGCGGTCACCCAGCAGGCACCGTGACAGGCTGCCGGGGTGCTGCCCCTAGCCAGGCCGCACCATCTCTGTACCTTTGCTTCTCCTGGAAGGCCTCCTGCCCCCGGAACCCATGGGCACTGAAGACCTCAATGCCCCTGCCAACTGCAAACCCCGTCTGCTCAATTCCCATTCCCTGTTTGGTTGCTGAGCCACGTGGGGAGATGCTGCCCAAGAGGGACCTTGCCAGCCGGGCCTGTGTCCCCAAGGTGTCAGCATGACTTGAGGCTCAGGGCAGCCCTACGGTAGCACAGCCAGCCCTGGGGGGATGGACACTGCCTGGCGGCCTTCCAGGCCCCCTGCTGGAGGCAAACCCCACTTTCTGGAAGGGATGAGAGCTAGCCTCCGAGGTTCACAGTTCACTAGGAGTCCCATCCTACGTCCTCCCATCATCCCTTGTCCTTGATGACCTGCCCCTCCCCCAGGGAGCACTGGGAAGTTGGCCCCGCTGGGATCTTCCCGTGATGCCGAGGGTCTGCTCTGCTCAGCTGAGACCTCTTCGAGGGTAAGTTGCCAAAAGGGCACAAAAGCAAGATCCATGGCCTTTGTTCACTGTGGCAGCTCCGCTCCGAGTCATGTGCCTCAAGGAGCCAGCCCCTAAAAAGCTGAGGATAAGAGCCCATGTGGGTAGGTATGGAGCAGCCGAGGGTCCCAGTGTGTCTGGGAGACCCCACAGGCCCCCATAAGGGACAAGCTTGCTATGCTCGGGGGCCCTCCAATTAATCATCCTGGAGCCATCATTATTACATGGGAAAGAGAGACAGAGAGAAAGAGAGTGAAAAAAGAGCAGAGGGAAAGAAGGGGAGGGGCTACAGGATCGTGTGGGGGAAGCGGGCTGTCTACAAGGCTCAGGGTGCCACCTCTCCAACTGCTGGATGGGAGGAGGGGCACCTAACGGCTTTGCTCTGTGATTCTGGAAACTTCTGCTTGTATTTGAAGCCCAGTTCAGGTGTCCCATGGGCTGTGACCTTGGATGAGGCCCTTAACTTGCCAGAATGTCGTTTCCAATCTTTAAAATGGGGCTAATAACAGAGATCTGGGTGAAACTGGCCCCATGAAGAGGGACAGGGGACCCAGAGGCAGGCGGGCTCCTGGCACCAGCCTCCATGGGGTTCGCCGAACGCCAGCTGCCAAACATCATTCCCTCCCGGCCCTGCAAAAGGGACAAGGGGCAGAGCACTGGCTTGTTTCTATTTTATTTTTAAAATACGCCTCCCCCAGCAGGAAGTCCCTCCTCAAGGCCAAGTGGAGCTTCAGGGGTGAAGAGACCCACCGGGCCTGCTGACATGAGGAGAACAGCTGAGCCTGGAGCCAGGCTGGCCCAGAGTCCACATACTCGACTCCATGGGCCCACCCAGGCAGCACAGAGCTCCAGGCGACAGTTGGGAATACCTGAGCAACTGGTAAAGACCCCCACCTGCCACTGCAGGAGACCTAAGAGATGTGGGTTCAATCCCTGGGTGGAGAAGATCCCCTGGAGGAGGGCATGGCAACCCACTCCAGTATTCTTGCATGGAGAATTCCATGGACAGAGGAGCCTGGCGGGCTACAGTCCACGGGGTCACAAAAGACTCAGACATGAATGAGGCGACTTAGCACACACACACACAAGCAACTGGTCAGCTGAGGGACACATCTGACTGTGTCCTTGGCCTTCCTCCTGGGCACACTTGGAGAGGGACCCGTGTTACCATGCCATGTGGTGCCACTTTTTCTGCACTGCCTTCTGGCAGGGTAGGGTATAGTCAGGCAATGTGTCCACTGCTCTCCGCTGCCCTTTGGCTAGGCCCTGGTCCCCCGGAGCTGTATGGTCCTCATCCCAGGGCAGACATCGTGGGAAGGGTGCGAGCGAGCAGCACAGACTAGCCACAGAAGTGGTTATTAGCATGTCGTTATTAATTATTGATAGATCAATACAATTAATACAGTGCCTCATGAATAATTCATGTGTCGGCACTAGGTCTGTTGAGGGTATAGTAGAAGCTTGGCAGGCCTGTTTTCAGGCCAGGGAGTCCCCAAATATAGTGAGTCTGTGTTAACACCCTTATTCTGAGTTGCGCCTGGAACCATTAGCGAGCAAGCATTGTAATTAAGTTGCTGAGACTCAGATTAATGGCTCTCGTCTTCCAGCTCAAGGGTTCCTCCTCTGGCATCAGTACCTGGGGCTCAGAGACACCCAGAGGGGAGGGTATAGGGTGAGGCTGGGCGCCTGCAAGCCCAGCTCCCCAGGGTGAGCTCACAGGTATTCCCACACGTCTCCTGCCCACCAGCCTAGGGCTCGCCTTGGGGCAGGCAGTGAGCTTGGCAGGGAGCTGTCCACAGGCAAGTCCTGAAAATGCTCTCCACTGGTTTTTCTACTGTTTAAGGAAGCACTATGCCCAAATCCCCCTGCCTGACCCACTGGCCTCCCTGGGCAGGTTTTCCTTACGTGAAGAAGGCAAATTACTACCCAAGGTCCCTTCACGAACCACTGGCCAGTCCTGGAACTTCCTGTCCCCCAGCCTTCCTCTGTGCCCTGTCCAGTCCCCCAATAGCCTCTTCCCAAGCAGGGAACTTCTGGTCGGTCAGGAGGACCTTTCTTTTGGGGGTGACAATGCACCTGATGTGCAGGAGCTATTTTTATTGTTGTGTTATTATTACAATAGGAATGACTGAAAATTGTGCCAAATCCAGAGCTGGCATGTCCTTCATGGGGAGTGGCCAGAAGTTCAGTGCTGTGGATGGGGGAGGGACCACGGGGATGGATGAGGGTTGGGGGAGGGTCTTAGTGGGGGTACTCTGCTGACATAGAAGGAGAACAGGAGGGAGGCTCATGAGGAGACGAGGGCACCTTCCTGGAGTGAGAGACTCTGGATGTTCCTGGAAGCATGTCCAGGTCTCCCCAGCCCTCTCTGCCCCGAGACACCACACATCAGGGCAGGGATGTGGAGACGGTGGTGTTCCCCTGGTGGGCTGTGAATCCCAGGCATGGCATCTCTGGTTCCTTGTCCTCACTATGAAGAGGAAAGCAGGGCAGCCCCAGTTTAGACAAGAGCAGGCTTGGGGATCTCCCGTAAGGTCCCAGAACAGGACTTCGTGGAGGCCTCTGCACATTGGCCTGGCAGCTTCAGGGCAGCACATGGCCTTCCCTGAGAATGGCTGGTGGGCTCACAGGGCTGTCCTCCAGTGAAGGGGCTGACTCTGCCTTTAGGTTCACATAAGAGTCATCTCCTCGCCTCCCGGTGGACTTGGCCCCCGCCCCTGCTCTGCTGACCCCCGGCTTCCCTCCCAGCTCCTCTTCTCTGAGGAGACAATGGCCACATGGACAGGGGTCCTACTTGCAGCTGCCAGAGTGGGCAAGGCGGGCAGGGGGTGGCAGCCCCACCCACACAAGGTCACTCTGACCTCGGACTCTAATCTGTCTGAGTCATGATGGAGTTAGGAGCATGGGGGAAACCGGCTTCTTGCAGCAAGTCCCCTCATCCTTGGCTCCGGGAGTCAACTCCCTGAGGCGGTGCTGCGATCCGCTGCCCGAGCAGGCCTGCCAGCAGAGGAGCAGGTCTGACGAGCCTGAGCAGGGCCCGTGTCCTTCCATTTCAAGGCAGCGACCGGATGCTCCTGGCCCCGGCTTTTCTCAGCAGAAGCCAGTCACCCACCCCACCGGTCCTGCCACCCCTGCCAGCAACTTCAGCTCACCTGTGTGTCTCTGGTGTATCTGGGAATGTGGGGGCACAGGAAGGTCTGGGCTGGACCTGGGGTCCCCGCCGGGCGCCCTTCCCCTCTGTGCTGGCCAGAGCCCCTCTCCTCTCCCTGATGGACTGCAGTGTCCTCCCCATCCTCAGCGGGTCTTCAAGCAGAGCTGTGACCCCTAGCCTTGATCCTCTTCCCCTGATGAGCAAACCAGCTGGAAGATCGTGGTCTCCTGCCCATCCCCAATGCCCCTCTGCCAAGCTCAGGAGGAAGGGGGCCAGAAGGGGATACACCAGGTGGAAAGAGTTACCTTGGAAATGGAACCACTATAAAACCTTCAAAGACAGGAACAACCCCAGAGGACTGCAGAAAGTTCAGTGCCCCCAAAGCTGCTCTCTAGGATTTTCCAAGTTCTAGGAGACACAGAATACCTCCTCTTCAGCCCGGCCCCTGAGGCCCTCTGGGGAGACACCAGAGGGCTTGGGCAGGGGCTGTCCCAGGGAGTTGCTGCAGCTGACCCCACCTGAGCCAGGCCCCAACACCCACAGGAGGGCAGGTCAGGAGAAGCAGAAGGCCCACCCAGGGAGAAGCAGGTCGTGGAAGCTGCATTTGGCTCATTAGGGAAGAGTGAATGTGTGGCTATTGATTTGATATTTTTATGCAGGACTGGGGCACTTAGCCAAAGCGAGGGATGAACAGATTCATACACATCGGCATCTCTGGAGCGATGATGGGCTTACATTTAAAGCTGCGACTACATGCAAGTAGTCCCGTCTGTGACTGTGTCCCTGGTTGGTGCTAGAAGATGCCAAAAGAGGCCTCCATAGGGTCTAGCCCTGCTCCCCTGAGAAAGCCATTTCTGGCAGGAGAGCTGAGAACTATGGTTCAGCTTTGCCTGGGGTCTCTTGGATGTCATTTGCTTTTCACTCCCATCTTGACTGGGAGCACATGACCTGGCTATCTCCCAGTGAACCTACTGACAGACTTCACCCACAAGCTGGGAACCCACCTCCCACCCTGGGTGCCTGTCAGGCCCCACACTCCCACCTACCTCCTGGAAAGGGCTTGTGTCTCCTGATGCTTGGCCATCCTCATTGGAGGCCCATGCCCTGGGGACCAGTCTACGTCCTCCTATGAGTCTCTCACTGTGGACACAAGAGTCCCGGAAAACACTAAACATCTACTGAAACCAGCCCTTCAACGGCCCGGATGGTATCCATCCGGGTTTCAGTTATATTAAGCCTACAAAACATGTGCTTCTTGTTGACATCTGCATTGTAACATTTCTACTTTTACTTATTTTTAGAAATAAAGTCAAAGCCCAGAAAATAACTTGACAGCCCCCCAACCACTATACATAGAAGGCTGAGCACCCCCCACTACTGCACCTAGACAGCTGAGCTGTGGAAGTGATCAGCGGCCATCAGCCCGCCCTCCCGCACCCACAGCCCTCGGCGCAGTGAGGGTAGCTCCGGTGCGGGGAGCCTGGCTCTGTCTGCCCGTGTCCTTCTCCTGTGGTGCTGACACCTCCCGGGTTTCTCTCCGGAGAGCCTGGGCGACTCTGGTGGGGAGCCTCCTACCACCCCCACGCAGTCAAGTGACCCAGGCCTGGCTCACGAGTAGCCGCCAGGGTGTCTGTTGGTTCTCTCTTCCTCCCACCCTCTCTGCTCGCCTCCTTTCTCCCTTGGGTGTGACCAGACCAGAGACGTGACAGGAAGTCACACACAGGGACTCTGCTGACACTTGGCCCAACTGTCGTGTTTATTTGAAAGTCCATAGTGAGAGGGCTTCCCCGAAACTGGCAGATAGAGGGAGATGACAAAGCAGGTTGAGCCCCCACCTCTGTCAGGCAAACCTGGAAGCAGGTTTCTTCTGCAGAGGCTGTTAAAAAGACAGGGAGGGGCTTTCCAGCCCATGGACCCTCAGCGAAGCCCCCCGATCCCCCCCCGTCCTCATAGGAAAGACTGGCCACTTTTCCCACCATCATCCCCTCTCGTCCTCCACCATCTGGGGCCAGTTACTGGGGCAAATCCATGTCGTCAGGGAGAGAGAGAAAGATGAATCTCTTTCAAACAAGAATTTCCTTTTCTTTACTATACTGTGAGGGGCATTTCAGGGCTACCTTGTAAGAAAGAAATGTCAAGGACTTCCATCCAAAAGTTATAGGCCCTCAGCTACTGAGACCCAAACGTCTACCTGACACAGAAGTCCATCTGCTGGAGCCGAGGGATACTACATAAGAGAAAGAGTCAGGAGGTGGGGGGAGCAGTGTCCTCTCTATGAACTCAAGATTCAGGATGAAAGAGAAGTCCACTCATCCCAGCTAAGCCTTTGTAGGGGGCAGCCGTGATGCTGTGTCCAGGCTCCAATGTGTCACTTTCCTTCCTCAAGAGCCTCCAAAGCTCCTGGAAAACAGGTTCTCCCAGAACCCGGAAGGTGAGGTGCTGGGTCCACCCATCCCCAACTTCTGGGCGGGGCCCTGGAGGCACCTCCATCCTCACCTGGAGGACCATCCTGGCCAGGCACACGGAACGGGAGCCCAGCCAGCCAACTGGCCCCTGGTCTGGGCTCAGCATCTGCACAGAAGCTCCCCTCCCGAGGGCGGGTGCTCCTTTCCTGGGCTCTGGCAGCTCTGACCCCACGGGAGACAGATATGAAGTGGATCCAGTCCACTGAAAGCTAACAGATCAGCTTCTGGGGCAACAACCAGCTTTGTAGAGGAGGTGGGGCTGGCAGGCTGCAACCCCAGAGTTTTCTCTTCCTGAGGTTGAGGGGTGGGCACCCGAGTCCTCAGTGGGTGCAGGACTCCACACCCAACTGATAGCTGCTTCAGCAGGAAGGAGACAGGAGACCAGGAGTTGTGGTCCTCAGGGTGGGGGGGTTTCTGGGATGGGCTCTGTCAGGAGCCGACTGATCAAGCAGCCAGCTATCCCAGAGCCCAGGGTGGCCCAGGACACGTGGGAGCAGGGACTCAGTGGGCCTGNACAGGAGACCAGGAGTTGTGGTCCTCAGGGTGGGGGGGTTTCTGGGATGGGCTCTGTCAGGAGCCGACTGATCAAGCAGCCAGCTATCCCAGAGCCCAGGGTGGCCCAGGACACGTGGGAGCAGGGACTCAGTGGGCTTGCCCCCAATCCCCACCCTCAGCACCCCCAAAGAAACCACACAGCCCTCGATGACCTCCGGGACCAAGGCTGCTCTGAAGGGGAAAGCAGAGCAAGGCCGAGTGGGCATGACGTGGGTGCCAGACCCCACGTGGCACCGGCTCCTGGACACACACTCTCGGTGATGCTGTGGTGTGCAGCAGACATTTATTTTCACAGTAAACTGGAGAGGGCAGTGGGGGTGGGGCCGCCAAGTTCTGCTGCCTCGTTGCTCGCAAGGGGAGGGTGTCTCCGAGGAACCCATCTCGAGGAGGAGCATCTGGGTCCCCTGGCCGAGCTGGCCTGAGTGGCCTCCATGTGGCCGTGTGTCCTCCCGCAGGGCCGAGGCGCCATCAATGCGCAGCTACAGCTGGTTGAAGGGGACCAAATCCATCGAACAGTTGATTTGGTTCCATTTTACCAGCTTTAGCAAAGCATTCGGTCCCGGGTCCACGGNCTCATCTCACATGCTAGTAAAGTAATGCTCAGAATTCTCCAAGCCAGGCTTCAACTCTAAGTGAATCTTGAACTTCCAGATGTTCAACCTGGTTTTAGAAAAGGCAGAGGAACCAGGGATCAGATTGCCAACATCGGCTACATCATCAGAAAAGCATTTAAACATCTGTTTCTGCCTTATTGACTATGCCAAAGCCTTTGACTGTGTGGATCACAACAAACTATGGAAAATTCTTCAAGAGATGGAAATACCAGACCACCTGACCTGCCTCTTGAGAAATCTGTATGCAGATCAAGAGGCAGCAGTTAGAAGTGAACATAGAACCACAGACTGATTCTAAATTGGGAAAGTAGTACGTCAAGGCTGTGTATTGTCACCCTGCTTATTTATTTAACTTATATGTAGAATATAATCATGATCAGAATACATCATGAGAAATGCCAGGCTGAATGAAGCACAAGCTGGAATCAAGATTTCTGGGAGAAATATCAATAAACTCAGATATGGAGATGATACCACCATTATGGCAGAAAGTAAAGAAGAACTAAGAATCCTCTTGATGAAAGTGAAAGAGGAGAATGAAGAAGTTGGCTTAATGCTCAACATTCAGAAAACTAAGATTATGGCATCCAGTCCCATCATTTCATGGCAAGTAGATGGGGAAACAATGGAAACAGTGAGAGACTTTATTTTGGGTGGCTGCAAAATCGCTGCAGATATTGACTGCAGCCATGAAATTAAAACAGCCTTGCTCCTTGGAAGAAAAGCTATGACCAGCTTAGACAGGATATTAAAAAGCAGAGACATTACTTTACCAACAAAGGTCTGTCTAGTCAAAGCTATAGTTTTTACAGTAATCACATATGGATGTGAGAATTGGACTATAAAGAAAGCTGAGCACCAAGAATTGGTGCTTTTGAACTGTGGTGTTGGAGAAGACTCTTGAGAGTCCCTTGGACTGCAAGGATGTCCAATTAGTCAATCCTAAAGGAAATCAGTCCTGAATATTTATTGAAGTCCTGATACTGATGCTGAAACTCTAGTAGTCTGGCCACCTGATGTGAAGAACTGGTTCATTGAAAAAGACCCCGATGGTGTCAAGGATTGAAGGTGCGAGGAGAAGGAGATAACAGAGGATGAGGTGGTTGGATGGCATCACCGATTCAATGGACATGAGTTTCAACAAGCTCTGGGAGCTGGTGATGGACAGGAAAGCCTAGAATGCTGCAGTCCATGGGATTGCAAAGAGTCAAACACGACTCAGCAACTGAACTGACCTGAACTGAACTGATGTTTTCCATATCCAATTTCTGTCTTATCTATGAGCAGCCCTTACATGAAAGACCCTGGTGTAATGCAGCAGTAATGGTGCAGACAGAGGAAGCAGGTGAAGTTTTGTAGTGTTCACCATGTTGCACAGGCTGTGACTGAGAAATGCGTCCATTGTTAGGATATATAGTTTTGGTTAAAGCAGTGAAGCTATTAGACAAAGCTTTGACAATTTTCTTTAAAATTAGTTGTTTACTTCTTTGGTTGCACTGGGTGTTCATTGCTGTGCCCAGGGTTTCTCTAGTTGTGGTGAGTGAGGGGTCACTCTTCGTTGCAGTACAAGGCGTTCTCACTGTGCTGGCTTCTCTTGTTCCAGAGCATGGGCTCTAGTGCACATGGGCTTCAGTAGCTGGTGCACAGACCTGATAGTTGTGGCTCACACGCGCTAGCTGGTGCACAGACCTGGTAGTTGTGGCTCACACGCGCTCGAGCTCAGGCTAGTAGTTGTGGTGCAAGGACTGTTGCAAAGGCTTAGTTAGCGTCTTCCTGGACCAAAGTTCAAACCCATGTCCCCTTCATCGGCAAGTGGATTCTTATCCACTGCACCACCACGGAAGCCTGACCATTTTCTTAATAGCTAAGATTTATTGAGAACTTAGTATGTTTCAGGCACTGTTACAAAGCCTTTCTATATAACTCCTAATCTGCACCACAATCCTATGATGTATGTATTCTTATTCTCCCCATTTACAGAAAGGAAATGGAGGCACAAAGAAGTTAGCTAACTTTCCAAGATCACACACTTATAAGTAGTAGATTTAGGATTTGAATTGAGGAAGGCTAATTTTAGAGCTCACTTATGAACTGCTATGTGATGCTGTCTCTTCTTGAGTTAAACAGAGATTCAGATGTGTATTCTTCTCCTGTATTAAGAAGAAAATGAGGTACTTCCCTGGTGGTCCAGTGGCTGGGACTCTTCCCTCCAAATTCAGGGGGCCCAGGTTTGATCCCTGGCCAGGGAACTAGATCCCACATGCCACAACTAAGACCTAGCACAGCCAAATAAATAAATAAAGATGTTTTTAAAAGGCAGAAAATGAAAGGACATCAGGTATTGTGGAATGTTGCATCTTTTGATTTATTTCAAGCTGAACTATGTGCAGAAGAAGAAAGGCTCTGATGATTTGGTTGCCATATAGTCTGTAAGACAATAAATCTCATAATGTAGGTTTATCACACTGTGAAGCATTTGTGAACTCTTTGCATGAACTCCTTAGTGAGTAGAGATCGAGTACCAAAACGTGTTCTTTTGGATTTCCCTGAAGCAACGTTATGAAATGAATGGTGTCTGGGTGTACTGGTCCCTTGCCATTCCTTGCTCAAAAAAAAAAAGACCTTTGTATATATTCATTTCCACTTCACTTTTAAAAATTGTTGTTTTTATTCTACCAAAGATTTGAAATGGAAAAGTTGTATTGTTTTCCCTTTAAATCATATATGTATATTTTTTTNCCCTTGCCATTCCTTGCTCAAAAAAAAAAGACGTTTGTATATATTCATTTCCACTTCACTTTTAAAAATTGTTGTTTTTATTCTACCAAAGATTTGAAATGGAAAAGTTGTATTGTTTTCCCTTTAAATCATATATGTATATTTTTTTACTAAGATATTTTGGGATTACTAATCTAACATGTTTTCATCTTTTGAAACAACATTGGTTTCTGGAACTCAATTCATATTTACTTAAAAATATGAATATTATTTATTTATTTTTATCTGTTCATCCTTTTTTCTTACTCTTTTTAAAAAAATTTTTATTTTAATTCAGATCTTCTGTAGGTAACTATCATGAATCTGAGTTCTTTTAACTTTTTACTTCTTTTTGAATTAAGTCTATTTCTTATAACACTGTAGAAAATCAGATTCTTTATATTTCTTTGGATAGATGGAAGAACTATATGTAGAAAGTATATTAGTTTTCTATTACTTAATAATTGCCATAAATTTAGTGACTTTAAACAGCGTACACTTATTATCTTAAAGTTCTGGAGATCAGAAGCCTATTGAGCTTGTTTGGGTTCTCTGCTCAATATATCAGAAGGTTCAAATAACAACATCAGTCTGCTGAGCTTTTATCTGGAGACTCAGGGCAAAAATCTGCTCCCAAGATCATTCAGATTGTTGGTAGAAATCAGTTCCTTGTAGTTATTGGACTGAGGTTCCTGTTTTCTTGCTGATTGTCAGCGAGGAGCCACTTTTCCTCTGCCTGACTTGCTACAGAGAGACCTTGCAGGTTTCCACTTGTACCAGAGAGCTTACTCTCCCAAAGTGGGTGGTCACAACCACAGTAGTCAGACCTCTAATATCCTCTCTGGAAAGTCACAATGCTGATCGATGTCCAGAAGAAGAGAAACGTTGTTAAGACCTCACAGCTACTTCAGCTCATCCTCGCTCTCTTTAGCTTTCATTGACTGAAAAGACAGACTATGAACAAAATATACCTCCTGCATATACTTTCTAACCTCTGAATCTCTCGTTTCTGGATCCCATCATTTGAGGATTCAGCTGACCCTGTTTCTTTTATAACTGGTACTTAATAAGCATCAAATTTGTTTCTTTTTTAAAACGTTTGTTGCCTTTCAGTTCAGTACAGTTTCAAGTACTTTTTAATGACTCAAACTTCCCTGACACCCCTTCCAACTACTCCCACTCCAGTTCATTTAAATACATTTCAGCATAAAATGTAAAACTTCCCATTAGAACCAATACAGTGACTCATTCATAGAGTGCATTGAGGGCCTTCTAATGAAGGATAGGGGTCAGCTATGTCATGGTCCCTTTCTGTGATTCTTTTGTGTGAATTCAAAATCTGCATTGATGCCCTTGAAATACTATGACTTCTTGGTTTTGTAACTCGAGTCTTATCATTAATCAGAATAACTATATTTTGAGTTTCTTCATTGTTCTGTACTACTTTTTTATTTAGATAACATTGGTTTGTAACATTATGTTTCATGTGTGCAACATTATATTTGACTTCTATGTACACTGTAGCCTACTCACCACCAAACTTTGATTTCCTTCATTACCACACAGTTAATGCCCTTTACCCATTTTACCCTCCTTTACATCCCTTCCTCTCTAGTAACTGCTACTCTGTTATCTGTGTGCTTATTTATTTATTTTTTAAATATTCCACATATGAGTGAAATTATATGGTATTTGTCTTTCTCTGTCTTACTTATTTCACTTAGCATAGTACCCTCAAGATCCATCCATGTTGTTGTCAATGACAAGATTTTGTCATTTTTTTGTGGCTGATTCGTATTCCATTATAAGTATACGTCACATTTTTGTTATCCATTGATCCGTTGATAGGTACTTACATTGATTCTGTAATTTGTCTATTGTAAATAATGCTGCAGTGAATATAGAGTGCATCTGCCTTTTCCAATTAGGGTGTCTGTATTCTTTAGACAGATGCCTAGAACTGGATAACTAGATCAATGGTAGTTCTATTCTTAATGTTTTGAGAACTTCTGTACTGTTTCACATAGTAGCTCAACCAATTTCCATTCCCACAAATAGCGTATGAGGATTCCCTTTTCTCCATATCCTCTCCAATACTTGTTATTTATTGCCTCTTTGATAGTAGCCATTCTAATGGGCATGTGATGATCTTTCATCATGGTTTCAATTTGCATTTTCTTAATAGTTAGTGATGTCGAACATTTTCTTTCATGAGCCTATTGGCCATCTGTATGCCTTTTTGGAAAAAAAAAAGTTTAATACAGATTCTCTGCCCATTTTAAAAATAAGGTTGTTTGGATTTTTTTGTTGTTGTTGCTGGGTTATATGAGTTCTTTATATATTTTTGGTATTAACTCTGATCAGATATATCATTTGCTAATATCTTCTCCCATTCAATAGGTTGTCTTTCCATTTGGTTTATGATTTCCCTTGTGTGTGGAATCTTTTTCGTTTGATATAGTCCCATTTCTTTCTTTTTTTTCCTCCTTGCCTGATAAGACTTATCTATAGAGGTACTACTAAGACCAAGGTAAAAGAGTGTATTTCCCATATTTTTTTTTTTCTAGGAGTATGGTGGCTTCAAGTTTTACATTTAAATCTCTATTCTGAGGTTAATTTTGAATGTAGTATAAGAAAATGATCCAATTTCATTATTTTGCATATAGTTGGCCAGTTTTCCCAACACCATTATTGAACAAACTGTCTTTTCCCCGCTGTAATTCTTGGCTTCAGTGTCATAATATAAGGGATCATATAAGCATGGGTTTATTTCTGAGATCTCTATTCTATTCCATTGATCAATATGTCTGTTTCTGAGCCAATTATATAGAGTTTTGATTACTGTAGCCTTGTACTATAATTTGAAATCAGGGAGTATGCTATCTCAAGCTTTTTTCCCCCCTTAGGATTGCTTCAGCTATTTAGGGTCTTTTGTGGTTCCATATTAATTTTAGGATTTTTGTTCTATTTCTGTGTCAATGGGATTTTGATGGGGACTGCATTTAATCTGTAGATTGCTTTATGTAATATAGACATTTTAACAATGCCCAGTCTCTGGGCATGGGTTATCTTGCCACGTTTTTCTGTCTTCAGTTTCTTTCAACAATATCTTATAGTTTTCAATGTACAGATCTTTTACTTCCTTGGTTAAGTTTATTCCTAGTATTTTAGTCCTTTTGTTGTGATTATAAATGGGGTTGTTTTCTTAATTTCACTTTATGCTATTTGTTGTTAGTTTATAGAAGTGCAATATAGTTTTGTATACTGCTTTTTTTATCTTGAAATTTTACTGTATTTATTATTTCTGATAGTTTTTATGTACAGTCTTTAGGGTTTTTACTATATAAAATCATGTTATCTGCAAATAGTTGTATTTCTGCTTTTTCTTTTCCAGTTTGTAGTCCTTTTATTTTTTAATTGCCTAATTGCTCTGTCTAGGACTTCTAACACTCTGTTGAATAAGAGTATTGGGAGTGGGAATCCTTGTCCTATGCCTGATCTTAGTGGCATAACTTCGAGTTTTTTTACAACTGAGTGTGATGTTTGTGTTGGTTTGTCTTCTATGGCCTTTATTATGTTGAGGTATGTTTCTTTTATATGCATTGATTTTGTTAAAATGAATGTTGAATCTTGTCATCTATTAAGATGACCATATGATTTTTATCCTTCAGTTTGTTAATGTGATGTGTCACATTGATTGATTTGTAGACGTTGAATCATCCTTGCTTCCCTGGAATATATTCCACTTGACCATCATGTGTGATCCTTTTAATGTTTGTTTAATTCTATTTGCTAGTATTTTGTTGAGGATTTTTGTACTTACATTCATCAAAGATATTAGACAGTAGTGTTTTTTTTTTTTCTTTTTTATGTTGTCCTTGTCTGGTTTTGGTATCAGAGTACGATTGGCCTTATAAAATGAGTTAGGAAGCATGTTTGCCTCTTTAAATTTTTTGGAAGAATTTGAGAAGGTCTTAACTCTTCTTTCAGTATTTACTATAATTACCAGTGAAGCTGTGTGGTCCTGAACTTTTGGCTTTTGGTTACTATTTCAATCTCTTTACTAGTAACTGGTCTTTTCATATTTTTTATTTCCTCTTAATTTAGTCTCGAAAGGTTGTATGATTGTAAGAGTGTATCCATTTCTTCTAGGTTGTCCAGTTTGTTGGCATACAGCTGTTCATAAGTCTCATAATCCTTTGATTTTTTTGGTATCTCTTGTATCTTCTCTTTAGTTTCTGATATTATTTGAGCTTTCTCTCTTTTTTTCTTAGTGAGGCTAGCTAAATGTTTTCAATTTTCTTTATTTTTTCAAAGAACCAACTCTTAGTTTCATTAATCTTTTCTATTATATTTTATAGTGTCTATTTCATTTAGTTCCACCCTGATTTTTATTATTTTCTTCTTTCTCCTGACTTTGGGCTTTGTCCTTCTTTTTCTGATTCCTTTGGGTATAAGGTTAGATTATTTATCTGACATTTTTTGTTTGTTTCTTGAGGTAGGTCAGTATTGCTATAAATCTCCCTCTTGGTTTTCATTTTCATGTCTTCGGGTACTTTTTAAGTTCTTCTTTTATTTCTTCATGGATCCAATAGATGTTTAGTGGCATATTTAGTCTCCAGATATTTGTGATGATTTTTCCCCCTAGCTTTCCACTGGATCATTGAAAAAGCAAGAGAGTTCCAGAAAAACATCTCTTTCTACTTTGTTGACTATGCCAAAGCCTTTGACTTTGTGGATCACAATAAACTGGAAAATTCTGAAAGAGATGGGAGTACCAGATCACCTGACCTGCTCTTGAGAAATCTGTATGCAGGTCAGGAAGCAACAGTTAGAACTGGACATGAAACAACAGACGGATTCCAAATAGGAAAAGGAATATGTCAATGCTGTATATTGTCACCCTGCTTATTTAACTTATATGCAGAGTGCATCATGAGAAACACTGAGCTGGAGGAAGTACAAGCTGGAATCAAGATTGCTGGGAGAAATATCAATAACCTCAGATATGCAGATGACACCACCCTTATGGCAGAAAGTGAAGAAGAACTAAAGAGCCTCTTGATGAAAGTGAAAGAGGAGAGTGAAAAAGTTGGCTTAAAGCTCAACATTCAGAAAACGAAGATCATGGCATCCAGTCCCATCACTTCATGGGAAATAGATAGGGAAACAGTGGAAACAGTGTCAGACTTTATTTTTGGGGGGCTCCAGAATCACTGTAGATGGTGACTGCAGCCATGAAATTAAAAGACGCTTGCTCCTTGGAAGGAAAGTTATGACCAGCATATTAGACAAATATTAAACAGCAGCATATTAAAAAGACAGCATATTAAAAAGCAGAGACATTACTTTGCCAACAAAGGTCCATCCAGTCAAGGCTATGGTTTTTCCAGTGGTCATGTATAGATGTGAGAGTTGGACTATATAGAAAGCTGAGAGCCAAAGAATTAATGCTTTTGAACTGTAGTGTTGGAGAAGACTCTTGAGAGTCCCTTGGAGTGCAAGGAGATCAAACCAGTCCATCCTAAAGGAGATCAGTTCTGCGTATTCATTTGAGGGACTGATGTTGAAGCTGATACTTTGGCCACCTGATGTGGAGAGCTGACTCATTTGAAAAGACCCTGATGCTGGGAGGGGTAGAAGGCAGGAGGAGAAGGGGACGACAGATGATGAGATGGTTGGATGGCATCACCGACTCAATGGACATGTATTGGGTGGACGCTGGGAGTTGGTGATGGACAGGGAGGCCTGGCACGCTGCGATTCATGGGGTCGCAAAGAGTCGGTCATGACTGAGCGACTGAACTGCACTGAACTGTATATGAAAGATACTTGAATCTTGTTCTAAATTGATAACATGAGTAGATGAGGGACAGAGACTTCCAAGAAATTTGGCTTTTGTGTTTTTACAAAGTTAGAGGATTATATGGGCTTCATCTGCTTTATTTTTTTCCTTTAAATAAAATTGTAGGAATTGTTCAGTTGATTTCATTGATTTGAGAAACTTTTTTTTTTTGGATGTAGTCTAGAATAACAATTGTCAAGCTCCTTTAGAGCTATGAAATTTGAGGTTAGTATGTGACTATGTCAGAAAAATCACAAAGCAATAAGCTGGAAAGAGAACTAAGCAACTTTCAAGACACACCATTTATAAAACTTTAAATTGCTGTAAACTCAGCAAGAACATTTACCATCATCTGTGGACTTTGAAATCAGCAAACTTTTTTTTTCTTATTTAACTTTGCCTGTGGTACTTCATTTTGGTAAATTATTTTGTCATTTCTATCCATTTCTAGGTTTTTCCTCT
>SJYV01028167.1:0-37202 GCA_006410875.1 Neotragus pygmaeus
CCTTGTCGCCAGAAACTCTGACACCTGGCGGCTGCTCACCCTTCTTACTGTGTTTATTTTCCCGTGTACGGGGCCGTCCAGTGACTGACTTGATGAACATGTTGCCTCTGGTTTGGTCTGTTTCATTTTCTTAAATCCTGAGAGCTGACCTAAACACTGTGAGGTTTGCAACGCAAATTACATGCATGGTGGCCTCGTTGACGTTAGTAGTTCTGTGATCTGGGACCTATCACTGTCAAAAGTGCAGTGGGATAAAGAGACGCAGACCCAACTGAGTCCTGCCCGAGCTGCCAGGGGTCGGCGGCGATCTCTCTGCCTCCCCCTAAGGTGGGCGTTGCCGCCAGAGGCGGCTGGGAGCAATCTTGTGTGCATTCCCTTTCTGGGTCCCGGGGTTCAGTCTCTCCCTAATGAACACAATCTCTTTTCAGTGTTTGGGAAGGGATGGTGTGCGCAGATTCTTCTGACCCAAGCCAACTGCCCTCCCTCCCGCCTGTCCAGCAGCCCCTCTGAGGGGGGTGTGGTGACCAAGCCGGCCTCACTCCTTCACGACACACTCGGGGCCAAGCAAGGGGAGAACGCCGTCGATCCCTCACTTGTGCCCGGCGTGTGCTTCACACGTATCATCACATTTGTCCCGAGGCCCCTCCGACGGGCCTCGTCGCCCCTCTCCCCTGGACACGGACGCTTGACTTGTGGCCACATGCTGGTGAGGATGCAAGGACTGGAACCCAGTCACACGGCTGCTGAGTGGATTGTCCTTCCCTTGGCTCACTCTCTCTCTCCCTCTTTTCCTGGAGCAAGGAAGGTCAGCCTGAGGTCCATAGGAGCCGGTCAGCCTCACAGACCAAGCACTGTTTTCCTCTCTGAAACAGTCAGGTGGGCCTCTGGGACTCGGGCTTCTCCGGCCGTTGTCAAATCACTGTGTTCAGGGCGGTCCCGGCAAGGCCGGCTGGGTTATTGATCTGTGCAGTCACTGAGGTGTGGGGGGCCGGCCTCAAGGGAGGACATTTTGATCCTTGCTCGTGTTGAGGGAGTGTCACCTTCTCCGCTGGGCCGCGGGTTTGGCTGTGAATGTGCAAAATATTTCTAATGCTAAAAGCCAGGTATCGCTGAATGTAAAAACTGCAGTGTGGCGGAATGAGACTTGTTGAGATTCTAGATGCATAAATTTGGTCTCTTGGCAGCTGGATTGCACTTTGCAGAGCCCTGGGGGTTATAAAAGTTGACATCTTTATATAGATATATGTGGAGTGTGGCTGAATTGCAGTTGCTTTTAGAGCTATAACTTTGAATTGCCTGACTTTTTGTTTTAAAAACAAGGATGGTTTTGCATGGGGGTGGGCTTATTTGGAAAGCAGAACAAGAAAGGCCCAGGAGAGAAAAGGGACTTGGGACACAGGGAACAGCCCTCGTGTGAGGGCCCTGGTGGTCTTGCAGAGAACCGAGCTGGCGCCAGCCACAGCTTGGGGCAAGAACCCCCGCCCCCAGACAGAGGCTCGCCTTCGGAGGACAGGCAGGGCTGGGCCTGGGCGTTTGGGTGCTGTCAGCTGGGTTCCAGCGGGAGACCTTTAAACATCTGTCCGTTCAGCATCTCTTTCACAGGTGGGGATAAACTGATGTTGCCAACCGGGTGCCTCTCTAACTTCAAAACGGGAAATTTATTACATGAATTTTTTACCAATTTTCCCAAGTCAGACAGCTACTTGGAGGCATATTGAGTGATTTAAATTTTAGATGGTAAAGTCAATCACTGCTTCCCCGTGAGTAGCATCACGCACACCTAACAGTTTCAGACCCGTGCCCGCCAGGTCCCTACGCTTGCCAGGCCTCCCCTCTGCCCGGTCTCAGTGTTGGTGGACGGGCCGGTGGCCACAGCGAGCAGCACCCCGACCTGTGCTGCACTACGTGCTCAGCAGAGATGGAGCCCCAGCGGGAGAGGGGAATCTAAGCTAGCTTAGCCCCGTTTCCGCTTTTGCCAGGGACGTCTGATGGCTTTTATGGACCGCCCTCCAGAGACCTGCTTGCTATTCCTCTTAATCCATCTGTGGTTACAGACTCGAGCTAAGAAGATCGCAACCCTTCGAGTAGGGTTTCTCACTTTGGCGTTATGGACGTTTGGGGCTGTTCAAGGGGCTCTCTTGCGCTTTGTAGGGTTTCAGCAGCATCCCTGGCCTCCACCAAGCAGGTGCCGTTAACACGTCCCCGTCACAGCTGTCACTTGCTGCCTGTCTCCAGTCGTTACCTGGGGAGCAAAAGTGTCCCCATTGAGACTCGCTGCTCCAGGAAGAGGCAGGGAGCCCTTCCACGTCTCTGTGGATGCGGACCCCCCAGAAGACCTTTGTCTGCAGGGCTGGGTTTTAAATAAGTAGTTCCCGAAGCATGGGAAAGAAGTCTCATTTTCTAGCCAGTTGACTACAGGTAAAGCTTTTAAGCCATTTAATTTCAGAAAGATACCTTTGATGATTTTTACTGAGATGAAGCTTTAGAAGACTAGAAGTGGCTGTTTGGATTTTCTTGGCTTTTTGTTCCCTTCAAGCCAACAAAGCAGAGGGAGGGAGGTTCCAGAAAGGTTCTGTGAGTGTTTCAGGAAGTGCATTTCCGAGCACGGTGTCCCCCGGCCAGCACACTTGGTATGGTTCCTGTGAGACTGGATGTCCGCCCGGGCATTTCTCCATGGAATGGCGGTGCTGAGGGTCGTGTGCAGCAGGTGGGAGCAAATGGGCAGGGGCGATGCTCCTGTCCCCAGGACGTCCCCAGCCTCCTCTAGGCAAGAAGCGCCAGCATCTCAGGATTGCCAGCGAGGCAGCCGTGGGTTGAGGCAGTTCTCCTGGGGTTAGAATGGCCGTCCTGCAGCCGTGGTTTTCAGCTGTACTGTCAGCAGCAGATGTGACTTTTTTTCTTCAAGTGACATGTGTAGAAATGCAAGATATATGAAACAGGCAGAAGGCAGAATGGAAGCTCGAAGGCAGAATGGAAGGAGGGGTCCGTACCTCCTACCCCCTGTCTCACCTTGAAGCTGACATTTCCCAAGACAACGCAGTCTGTGTCACCCATCTAACTGAAGGTAGCCTAATATTTGGTTGAATAATGATCTTTTTTTTTNTTCCTCCCGAGCTGTAGCCACTGGGTCAGTCTTCCTTTCAAGGTGACACAGGGGTCTGGGGCTTCCCCTCGAGCTTTCCCACAGGGTTGAAACATGTGCTAACGTGGTGGGAGCCAATCATCGGGTTGAAAGTCGAGGCGGTGGAGGGCCACCAGGTTCCCCTGGCATGGACTGAGAAATCTCGGTGTATCGTGGAACAGGTGGTGCCACCCTCTGATTTCCTCTGGAAACTCCTGTGGCAAGCGCCTCCTCTTGACATGCGACCCCACGGTTGGGAATCCTTCCCCGTCAAAGCCGGACAAGGAAGCCTGATCTCGAGCTGTGCAGGGGGACACGGGGGTCCTCTTGAGGTGTGGCGGGACCCTCGGTGTTCCTCTCAGTGGAGACCTGTATGTCGGGATATTCTTGAGTCGCTGCAACGGTGTGAAGGAACGATCGAGGTTCACGAAGGATGGGGTGACTTCCCGTGAGGTGCCACAGAGGAAAAGGGCCTCATCTCGCCTGGAGGGGAGATCCTTCTTGTTTTTCTCGAGTCGTGGCAGGTTCCTCTCGACTTATACCGGGGAACCCAGGGACCTGCTCCTGTGCTCTCCGGAAAGGCCAGGCCCCACGCGAGTTGCCAGGGGTATCTGGGGATCCCTTGGCAGTCGGTTCTGGCTCCCAATTTCCCGATNTCTTGTTTTTCTCGAGTCGTGGCAGGTTCCTCTCGACTTATACCGGGGAACCCAGGGACCTGCTCCTGTGCTCTCCGGAAAGGCCAGGCCCCACGCGAGTTGCCAGGGGTATCTGGGGATCCCTTGGCAGTCGGTTCTGGCTCCCAATTTCCCGATCTTGCACTTGAGGATTCCTCTCCACTGCAGACGTGGACATTGGGGTCCCTCTGGAGGCTCCCCAGGGGAGTCAGGTCTCATCTCCAGTGGAGACGTGCACCTCTGCTTTCCTCCCGATCTGTAGCTGCAGGGTCACGCTNTTTCAATAACATCTCTCTTCCCAGAATAAATTGCTTCTTCCCTTACTTCACAAATTGATAAAAATATTGTAGATTGACAAATATTTTTGCAGAGTGATTGCTTTTCAAAATTGAATTGCAAAGCTGATCCATGTGTTGGGAGAGGGAATGTTTACAGTGGCCCGTACATAATTTTACCCCTCTTTGGCAGGAAATAACGACGTGTTTACCGGATTACTACAAATGGACTCAGTATCTCTTTATTAAACTCTATGAAGCTGGACTGGCCTATCAAAAGGAGGTAAGTTAAAGTTTGTTGTTGTTCTTATTTAGCTACTAAGTTGTGTCCAATCCATTTGTGACCCCCTGACTATAGCCCACCTGGCTCCTCAGTCCATGGGATTTCCCAGGCGAGAATACTGGAGTGAGTTGCCATTTCCTCCTCCAGGGGATCTTCCCCACCCAAGGACTGAACCCGCATCTCCTCCATCTCCTGCACTGGCAGGTGGATTCTTTACCACGAGTCACCTGGAAACCCCATGGTAAGATAAGCCTGAGATGGTGGGAAATGAGAGAAACAGTATCCTCGTGTAGACCAGAACCGAAGTGTCCAATATGATGGTGGCTATTGGCTGCATGTGGTTGTTAAAATTTAAAGTAATTAAGATTAAAACAGTATTAAAAATTCAGGTCCTCAGTCATACGAGTCACATTCAGATGCTGGTAGCTAGCACTGGACAGTCTAGATAGAAAACATTCCCATCATAACAGAATATGCTTTTAATCATTACGGTTTTTATGGGGGTTTTCTGTGTAGTTTTCTCTCCTTTTCTTTCTTTTTTAAAAAAGTATTTTATTTTTAACTGATGGATAATTGCTTTATAGTATTACATGGGTTTCTATTAAACATCAACATGAATCAGCCATGGGTTTACCCCTCCCACTTGAACACCCCTCCCACCTCCCTCCCTTCCCACTGCTCTAGGTTGTGATGGAGCCCCGGTTTGTGTTCCCAGCAAATTCCCGCTGGCTATCTGTTTTACGTGCAGTGATGTATGTTTCTGTGTTACTGTCTTCATACAGCCTACCCTCTCCTTCCTCCCCCCTCAGCCTTGTTCGTAAGTCTGTTCTCTACGTCTGTGTCTCCGTTGCTGCTCTGCAAATGGGTCCAACGG
This sequence comes from Neotragus pygmaeus, assembly GCA_006410875.1. Classification (NCBI taxonomy): domain Eukaryota; kingdom Metazoa; phylum Chordata; class Mammalia; order Artiodactyla; family Bovidae; genus Neotragus; species Neotragus pygmaeus. The sequence goes on from SJYV01028167.1 coordinate 5,228, forward strand.
TATCATCTTTCTAGATTCCATATATAATGCATTGGTATACGATATTTGTTTTTCTCTTTCTGACTTACTTCACTCTGCATGACAGATTCTAGGTTCATCCACCTCCTTAGGACTGACTCAAATGTGTTCCTTTTTACTGCTGAAAATATTCCATTGTATACATGTACCACAGCTTCTTTATCCATTCATCTCTCGATGGACATCTAAGTTGCTCCCGTGTCTATTGTAAACAGAGCTGCAATGAACACTGAGGCACATGTGCCTTTTTGGGTTTTGGTTTTCTCAGGGTATATGCCTAGTAGTGGGATTGCTGGGTCATATGGCGGTTTTATTCCTATTTTTTTAAGGNATGGACATCTAAGTTGCTCCCGTGTCTATTGTAAACAGAGCTGCAATGAACACTGAGGCACATGTGCCTTTTTGGGTTTTGGTTTTCTCAGGGTATATGCCTAGTAGTGGGATTGCTGGGTCATATGGCGGTTTTATTCCTATTTTTTTAAGGAATCTCCATACTGTTCTCCATAGTGGCTGTATCAATTTCATTATGTTTTCAATTAAAAAAAATTTTAGAATCAGTAGAGCAACTCATGTAGAAGGCTCAGTTTAGAATATCAGGATAACATGAATTTTCTTAAACCTTGACAACGTAAAAAGTAATCTAGCTAACAAAAATCAGGAAGTGGAATTGGAGAACAGAAGTAGAAGCAAGTGAGAGATGATCCCTACGTATTTCATAACAAGGAGCCATAGAAGGAGAATTAGACATTTATGTCTTTTTTTTTTAAGTTGAAATGTAGCTATTAAAGCTAAAGCTAAAGGCAGCAGAAACTAGAAGAGGAGTCTTGTGCAAGGAAGACTGTATGACCATGCTCAGTATCTCATATTACATGGCAGAGGGTTAGCAGAATTGTCTAAAGATAGTAATCAAACTTAAAGTAGTACAGTTTTATTACATAAAGCTATAATGGTAAATACCAGAAGAACTAAAAAGCAAGGCCTGCTAAAAGAGGAATATTTTTATAATCACTTCAGGTGATTATGAATGTCCTCCTTTAATACTATACCAAAACTCAACAAGTGGTGGGTTCTTAAAGGTCAGTTGCAATGTTGAATCTAAATATCAGTGAACTTTTGCACCCTCGTTACATTAAAATGTTTTGGTCTATTTTACCCTTCGAATGAATGCTTTACCCTTGTGTTATTATTAACATGAATATAGTTTTGACCTGCCAACACCTTGTAGTGGTCTCTGGGACTCCAGAGGTTTATAAACCACACTGAGAACCCCTGTACAAAGTATACAATCCCTAACCCACTTTCATCTTTAAACTGAGGGTATTTTTAAAATATTGGTTGTTTAAAATACAATGTCATTAATTTTTTTTTAAAGTATTCAGTCCCCATTAACATTTGGGATACATCGAAAGTGAGAACTTTGTGGAGTCAAGTCATACCAATCTTTAACCACTGTAAACCCTCTTGAGTCAGTTTAATTTATTAACACAACATAGCTCTTCCTATGCCCAGAAGCTGGTTAGGTGAGGAGTGGTGAGAGACAAAAGTACCTGTCCAGGGTGCTGACTGCAACAGATCTTCTTCTTGTGTTGGACGTATCGTTGTGTTGTTATAGAGTAATTTTCAAAAGTTAAAAACATGACTCCCTTACAAATGTAAAATGAACGTGTGTCAAAGATTTCATTCAGCTGGTTCATTAGCAAGAGAACCAGCTGTATGTTAAGACTGGTTCAAATGAGATTTCAAGGAAGGATGATGTATAGCGTCAAAGGCATGTGAAGTGTGTTTGCTGATAGAATCAAAACTGCTTAGTGGCCTACTAGGCATAGACCTTGTTTTGGGGACAGCCTTTCCTGTGAACCAGAAATCACTTGCATTGGCATCACCTGGGAGCCATCTGTGTCACTCTCAGACGAAAGCTTCGGTGTTGCTCTGTGGTTTCTGCAGGTTAACCTCTTCTTTGGCACCCTTGCGGAGTTGTAGTGGGTTGGCCAAAGTATTCATTCATGTTTTTCCATACCATCTTATGGATGTTTTTCCATACCATTATTAAAATAACTTAATAATGAAGAGGGAGTCAAACAAAGGTAAACATCCGTAGAAAATCAGATAATCCCTGGGGGATGTGGCTCTGCTAGCCAATTCCAGTTTGCCTTGAAGAAGCAACCCCTTTTGCCTGTTTCTAAGTTTGGGATAATTTTTCTTAACAGCATTATTCAATATTCAGAAGCAAAAGAGTCGGAAGGGAATTGGTGGGAAAATCGTCAGCTTCCCACTCTCATCAGCAGGTTCTGTGCTAACCGAGCAGCCTGGCAGACTCCTTCCCAGAAGAGCCTCCCTGTTCAGGTGGATCAGAATTGTACCCCAGTCAGGTTTCCACACTGGAATCACCCATGGTTCCGAGCAGAGGGGTTAAGAGATCACAAGCCACGTGTGTATCCCAAGTAATAGCAGGAAGGACAGACAAAAATCGAAGTTACTAGCACATGAAAAAAGCCACAGCAAAGCAGAGGACATCATGCAGGTAAAACTGTTCTTTAGAGTGTGGGCAGTGGTACATGGCATCAGTTGCATTAGCCAGTGTTAACTATCCTCAGTTGCTTCGTTACTCTTTATGTGGATGTGATATGAAAGAGGTAACATGTTAATGTAGCAGTGTAAACAGTTCTTGCATGGAGCCCTTGGCTGTGTGATAGCCCTTTATGAGCCACTTGATTTTTTGTATCTGTGTGTTGTATGGTTAAGCTGACTCTGAATATACTGAATATTTACTGTATATTCCTGCATAGGACACTTGCTTCACTCTTTGTTAGTGCTGCTTCAGTTCTAAGTACATCAAACCCAAGTAGGAAGCTTAACCTCTTCAATATTGGGTTGGAGCCAAAGCCAGTCATAAGCACCATCTTAGGAGCTGAGTAACTTTTCTAAACATGGAAGGGGTTCCAGGGGGTCCCCCACTTCATGAGCACAACTGTGCTTCCAGGTCCAGATATCTCTCTTCTCCCCAGTGATTTCCATATCAGTGTCACACACACACACACACACCCCTTTCTAATATCCACCCCCCTGGGGATTTGGTCCAGTCTCCCCTCTGACTCCTTCTGTCATGGAGACGGCCTATATTCCTTTCCTGATGCTGCTGCTGCAACAAATTACCACAAACTGGGTCGCTTAGAACAACACAGATTCATTGTTTTACAGTTTCTGAGGTCAGAAGTCCATGAAATAGGTCTCACTGGGATACAAATCAAGATGTTGGCAGAGCTGCCTTCTTTCTGAAGGCACTAGAGGAAAATCTCTTTCCTTGCCTTGTTCAGCTTCTGGAGGCTGCTCCCATCCTTGACTTTGGACCCCTCTCCATCCTCAAAACCAGAGCATCTTGAAATCTCTCCAACTTTGCTTCCATTGTCATATCTCCTCAGACTCTGACTCTTCTGCCTTCCACTTTCTCTTATAAGAGCTTTTTTTCATTACTTTGGGCCCATCTGGTTAATCCGGGTTAATCTCCCCATCTCCAAATCCTTCATTAATCATATATCTTCAAAGATCCTTTTGCCATGTAGGTAACACCGGTTGCAAGTGACACAGGACATGGACATCTTTGGGGTGTGGTTGTTCTGCTTCCCACAAGCCTCCCCGCTTCAGAGGGTTGTTACGAGGATTAAACTGGTGAACGCTTATGGAGAGGCTGGAATGGTGCCTGGCACAGAGTAAATCCTTAATAATTGCCCATCTGTGCGTGCCTGTAGTTACCTAGGGTCATTATGATATTTAAATTGGAAAAACAAAAAGTTAAAAAATCCTGAAGCTTCCTGGCTAATTCTGAGGCAACCCGCACATGGAAAGGTATCACAGAAAAACAGTGTAGATTGTTTCATGGGTGTTCATTTAGAAAGACAGTGTTTTTATTGCTGGTTATTGATTTAAATTTTTTTGATGCATTCTTTTAAGTCACTTAAATGACATGATCTTAAGAAAAAAATCATAAATAGAATGTAAACATGCACACTTGGTACATTGTTTGAAGACCAGAGTTATCTCTAATCCAAAGTATTTTTTTCCAGGTAGATTTCCTTTTATTGTATAGCCATTTTGAAATTGGCTTTAAAACATAAAACATACTGATATAGTTAGCTTTCTATTTCTGGAGTTTATTTCAAAATATAAGCTTTGAAGTTAGCATAAGAAAATTTGACTTAAAAAAACCTGCATATAGCATACTTTGTAAAGCATATTTGGCCAAAAAAATAATTCACATATTAATACTTTTCCTCTAATGGCATTGTCATAGCCTTAAAAAAAAAAAAAAAAAAGATAGCCTTAATCCTTAAATTCACTTCTGCTATAAGTATAAATGGACATTTAGGGAGAGTATTTTAGCAGAGCATTACAAAGCAGAGCTGGAGTCTCATTCTTATTCTTAACAAGCACTGTCCATCAGAATGTTTATTTCCATTGCAGAAGCGAATCTGTTCTTGTTCTCACGGACCAAAAATATTTTCAGCCAAAAATATGAATATAGAGACTTCTTTTTGGGAGAACATTAAATATCACCTCTCTGGTTAAAAAAAGAGAAATTCCGTGGATGTAGCTAGTAGAGAGAATGATGCCGTGTTCTACTTGGACGTTCTAGGGAACTGTGGAGCGCCACTTAATCTGTGAATTTGTCTTTGACCCTTGATTTCAGCGGCAGCTGCTGCTAGTGCTAACTCCCCAGCCTAAGCTACTTAAGAAACGCAGGGCACAAACAAGCAGCCTCTCCCAGTCTGCCCCCTGGTGTCTTTGGAAGGTAGTGCAAACAACAAGCGGGGGGCCTTGGGAACTTTCCACCCCCACCCCCCACCCCATTCTGGACCGAGTCCAAATTCAGGCCCACTCTGGATGGAATAGAGAAAAATCGATTTTGAGAATTAGATCCTTTAATGAGATCTATGTGGTGTTCCTTAATTAAGTGAGCTTTTGTCAAGAAAAAAGCTAATAGTCCTTGAGAAAATCAATACCCTAAAGCATATCTCACCACCCTTTGGAACCTGAAGCTGCATGGCAGGGTACTCAGAAAAGGTCTCCAGTCATACGGAGGGAGAGCTCGAGGAGAAAGAAGCCAGGGAAATGATGGGGAGCAGCCCGAGCCTTACTAGTGATGCTGTGGCCAGGCAGGAGCCAAAAGCATGCTGATGGAGGATGTGCTCCGTTAGGACTGGCAGCCGGTGAAGAGGGTGAGGGCCAGGGAAGCAGGCAGAGAGAGGATCCAGAGGAAGGACAGAATGAGATGAGAAAGGACGAGCTTTGACACAGGAGGCCTGCTGGGGCGGTAGGCACCAGGGTGTCTGTGTTGCAGAAAAGAGGGCTGATAAACTCAAAATCAGGCTGCTTCAATGCTATACATCCCCATATTTAAAACAGACAGCTAGTGGGAAGTTGCTGTATGACGCAGGGAGCTCAGCCCAGTGCTCTGTGACAACCTAGAGAGGTAGGCCAGGAGTCGGGTGGGAAGGAGGTTCAAGAGAGAGGGGATATATGTATCCTTATGGCCGATTCATGTTGTTGTATGGCAGAAACCAGCACAACATTGAAAAGCAGTTATCCCCCAGTTAAAACTAAGTTTTAAAAACATCAGAATGAAATTGCCTTGAGAATCCCCAGTGGACCCCATGGTCTCCCACGACTCCAAGAGCTCAGCAGCCAAGAAGGGGAGGGGAAGCGGGGAGAATGATGCAGCATCCGCAATCTGGAATCTGTACCAACCACAGTCTGTACAAACTGGAATCTGTGAACACGGTCACTTCTTGTGTAGAATCGTGTTATAACGTGCATTTCTAAAATGCTTTCTGAAAGCTTCCCACAAATCCCGCAGAACAAATGTTAACCTTGGCATTTAAGCCTTGATCAACTTGGTGAGGTTTTCTTCTTCAGGATAACGGCTCATTCCCTGATGTTGCCGGATAACTTGTGTTAGAGAAGCAGTGGGCAAAATCAGCTAGAGTTCAGTGTTTTTGCAGGTGTTTTACTGATTTCAGTATTGATTTAAAGTTGATTGGAAAATATAGAGATAGGCTATATTTTGCTAATAAGACTAGATGACCGTAAGGAGTATGGCGTTGGCCTCGGAGGTGATAGAGGCCATAATTAACCAGGGTAGTGACCACAGTCAGTGAAGTTGTCCATAACTGTGTTCTGTGGAGCATGACTGTGCTTGCTTAAAAACCAGGGCATCCATCAAAGTAAGTGTTCAAAATGTGAAAACCCAGGAATGCCAGATGAAAAAAGAGGACCACAGCTTGAAGGGAAGCTGTAGGTTAGAGACCGTTACGTAAGAGAGGAGACCCAGAGAAAGATTTGGAAGTCAGCTCCCGGCCTTCAAGAAGCCGTGGATGCTGTGCACCCTGGACCCTATAGGCCCTGAATTTTGACCACCCATGGATTTACCACCTGCAGAAAGGCCCACTCTGAACTCTGTAACTGTCCTTGAGATGGATCACGGTCCTGAGATGAAAGGAGGCTGAGTACTTACAAGATGCATCTCTTTTTATATTACTATTGTTTGGCTGCAGCAGATCTTAGTTGGGGTATGGGGGGTCAGGTTTCCTGACCAGCAACTGAACCCAGGCCCCCACTGCATTGGAGCACAGACGCTTAGCCGCTGGACCACCAGGCATGTCCCTTTGATTTGAATGCATCTTTGATTAGAAACTTAATTTCCTTTTGTATTTCTCCTCTCTCCATCAAGGCTTTCACTGGGGCAAATTGCTTTTGTGTTTTGCTTCTATTTGTCTTCCATTTGATAGCAGGGTTTTATTATAACGTGTAAGCCTCTTAGGAGCACACCTCCCTCAAAGCATTTTGTAACTTGGAGTCTGAGAGCTGCCAGGCTGTGTGGGAAATGTTGATGAGAAAATCAAGTCCTGTCCTGTTCTTGGAATCTGCAGGGTCGAGCATTTGCTTCCTCATGTCACCTGAGGTTTGCAGTGGGGACAGGAGGCAGAGATGAAGGCATATAGGGCTTTTGTTCTCCCTTTCATATTTTGTACTGTTGTACTTGTGCACTAGTTTTGGGTTTGAGGGGACAGGGGGCTCTTGAAAGAGCTGTCCTTGTTACTGAACCGTACTTGGCCCTCTCTTTATATCTTTTAAGTGGTATCCTTCCCCTCACCCCTAATATGGGCAATGATAATAGATAAGTAAGCCACCCTTGGCTTATTCACCTCAAGTTTTTAGGTCTGCAATCATTTGTCCTATATTGTGTCTCTCTCTGTCTATGGATTCAAGGATTTGGGGGACTGTAGAAAGAGGGGAGAAAAATCACTCTATGCCATGTCTTTTCCACTCCTACTCTACGCTTTACATGTTTAAAATTTGCAGTGGGTATATTACTTTTTAGTTGTAAAAACACAACCCATAGAAGTTAGCCTCTCCTCCACTCCTCCTTTTTATGTAATTTTTAGATATGTCTTTGGATCAGTCAGGGTCCCAGCAGAAAAGAGGGCCTCCCTGACAGCAGTCACTGAAGAAATCGTGATGAAAAGTCAGATTCTGTGCAGAGTTCGGGGAAGCCCACAGGGGCAGTCCAGCGCCTGGCACTGGGAACAGAAGGAAGCCTTTGCCCAGCTCGGGTGGCAGGGGCGACACAGGGGAGCCGTTCCTGGAGCTGGGAGAGCGGTAGCTGGAGCTGCAGGCGAGGCCGGCCCCTGAGCCACGCGGGAAGGAGCTGGGGGCCTCTCCCTGGGTGAACCCAGTCAGAGGGCAAGGGTCCAGGTTAATGTGGGCACAGGGGACCACATGTTCTTTCCACAGAACATGGTGGAAAGAAGATTGGAGGGGCAAATCGGCAATATTCAGCACAACCTCTTATTAGAATCGTTTATTGATATTTTAAAACACAGTATATATGTTCTACTGCCCAAACACGTCTCTGTACTCATTGCCCTCTTTGTTCTAAGTTGTACTAAATGTCCTAAAGGAGTGAATGCAGGGGACTTCCCTAGTGGTCCCAACGCTGGGGGCCTGGGTATATCCCTGGTCAGGGACCTCGATCCCACATGCCACAACTAAAGATCTTGCATGCCACAGTGGTCCCACGTGTGGCAGCTAAGAGCTGGCACAGCCAAATAAAGAAAGAAATAAAAACAGATGCCTTTTTAAAAGGAGTGAGTATAAATGGCAGGGGTGTTTTAAATGAAACTAAAAACAGATGAGAACTCTGTGGAGAGAAACTTCATCCTGGTTAAGACTATAGGTTCTATCAGCCAAAGAAATCTATGGAGAAAAATCTCAGAATATTGTTACCTTTTGGGGGGCCTATGTTGATGGGGAGAAGGCAGAACAGAATTTTCTGGGGTACTGGGAATACTCCATGTCTTGGTGAGTGATGGTGGAAATAGATCAAGCTATATATTTAAGATTTATTCACATTACTGTGTATGTTGTACTTTAATTTAAACAGAAGTTGTTGTTTTTTTTTAATCACAAAAATGTTTACAATTCATAGAGACCTGAGTTCCTACCCTGCTGTCTCTGTTACTTACTGACTGTGTGACCTCAAGCAAGTTATTTAATCTCTCTGTTCTTTAATTTCCTCCCGTGCAACTTGAGGATAGTCATATTCTTACCTCAAAAGGGTGTCGTGAGGATTAGAAGACCCAGCCTTAGGGAAGCATCTGGCACATGGTAATCACTCGGGAAGTACTGGCTACTTCTATTAAGATAAACCTATTGTTTTCCCTAAAATAACCCAATTCTGCTAAGTTCTGGGTATCGTTTTTTTTTCTTCTTTTCTTCTATTTACTAAAATTTCCAGTCTGCAAGTCCATCCTTTTATACAAGCAGATTCTGAACTTGAGTTAGTCACATGTATACAGCCTCCCTCCCCAGGCCTGTCCTGATAAGGTGAGAGCACTGGGGCAGTTCACATTCTTTCTTTTCAGCTTGCCAGTAGCTTCCTTGCCAAACGATGCTCCAAGGAGATGCCCTTAGCCTCAGAGCAGAGATACTGCCTTGGTAGCCCCTCTCACATGTGAGGGACCTCCATATAGGATCCTATTCAGTATACTCACCAGACTGCCTCGTTTTGTTTCGTAAATTATAACAGGCCTTGGTTAACTGGGACCCAGTGGACCAAACAGTGCTTGCCAATGAGCAGGTGGATGAACACGGCTGTTCGTGGCGTTCTGGAGCAAAGGTGGAACAGAAGTACCTCAGACAATGGTTTATTAAGACAACTGCTTATGCAAAGGTGAGTGTCAGCCTGGAGGCACCCCAGTAAGGCTTATGTGTGATCAGGTCTTCTGAATGTTAGCCTCACTGTTGGAGGTGAACTCTAGTTAGAGCTGTTAGAGCCCTGGGTGTGCAGACAGGAAGCACATGGACCTCAGGGTCTCTCACATAGAGCGTGATGGATTTGAGTCCTTCAGTTGGAAATCAAGACTAGCACCTGGAGGTCATCGTAGGCCATTGTTTGCTGACCTTTCAGCAAATCACTGTACTGCCCTAAAGGCTGAAAAACATTCATCTTTATCTGCAGCTATATCAGCAGTAAAACTAGAAAGAAAAAAAGTATTTTCATCTATGCAGTTCTAGTAAGACCTCCAGAAAGATAGAATGACATTTCTGAGGGTCCAGAGAAGACCACCTAAAGGAGTGAGGAGATGGCAGTCCTCTGCGGGAAGGCCAGGGTGCAAGTGAACCGAGGCAGGAAGCAAAGCTCTGAACTCCAACTCTTGTCGTGTCTCCGATTAATAGTGTAAACCAGTGTGAGTCCCTGAAGTTCAGTTTCCTCATCAACAGAAGGAGAGGGTGCGACCAGGTGCTCTTTAAGTTGCCTCTGGCTCTTTATGTTTTCAGAAATTCAAGGGAAGACCAAGCATTGAAAGGTGGGGCTTGCTCACTAAATCACCAATAGCCTGGGTGAAATAGTTTATTCTGGATATGCCAGAACCACTCTGTGCAAGATATTCTTTGAGCCTAACACGTTTCAGGATATGGAATTGAGCGATCACTTCCTAAAATTCCAGAGAAAAGTGACTAGAACAAATCAGGGGCATTTCCTGTGGCAATTTGATAACCTTTGTATCAGCAGAAGACTGGAAGTCAGCCGGCTCTGAACAGGTAAAGGCATCATGCAGAGTTGCTGATGGTGTGCCATAGTAGTTCTTACTCTGTGGCAGCCACCATACGTGGGATAGTTATACCTTCCCATTGTAGCCCACGGGTTGCTCCATCACAGACAGGGTACTGGACTGAAGTGGACTTTGGGTCAGATCCAATTCTGTGCTTTTTATATTGCAAAATAAGCACAAGTTATAAATATCCTCTGATCACTACAAAACTTGGCTGAATTAGAACTATAGTTCTCCAGTTCACCATACTAGTGCCATATGGTTATATGACCTCTAGTTCTCTCATTCAAAAGACATGTCTTAAATGAAAATGTTCCCCATTTTAATTTATCCAGAATGTAGCATATGGTTTTGGAAAACTACTCATTAGAACTTGCTAACGTAATGCCTTGCTCCTTTTAAGCACGCTAGTAGTCTTGAGAGGCTGAATGGAAGAAAGCTGAGTGGAAGAAAGCTTTCTGTCACAGCCCAGGCAGTGGGACCCCCCCACCTGCTGGCAGCTGGGGAGACTGCATCTCCAGCAGGCGTGCCAGGTCAGCTCAGGGACCTGTCAGATGACTCTCATAGGCACTGGTGGAAAGGCCACCTAATTAGCTCTTGTTTGACCTCTGCCTCTAATTGGAAATGTAATAACCTGAGTGGCATTATTCTTTAAATTGTCAGCTGTGAATTTTCAACTGTTCAGCAGAAGTGGTTAGTTACCATGGTGACTTGCCTGCTTTTTGATGAACTCCAGGGAAGAATTAACTGCAAAAGCTGACATCAGAAGTCAACACTTGGTTTGCCCTGAAAATCAGCAGAGGAGGTGGCGTGGGAGTGGTTAAGGGTGAGCAGATATCTGTGTTCACTGCACATCCTTGACTGAGGGCTGCATGTGCACAAAGCAAGACTTCATAAGGCCTAATGGAAAATGATTACTATGGGATTAAGAGGAGAGCAGAGCTATCAGGGGGCTGCACAGCGCTCTGAGACTTGGAGTTATGGTTCAGCCAAAAGTACGCAGTTGAGACCCCAGAAAGGCTATATGTTACAAATGTGCATGACTCTTCAGGACCAAGGACAAAATCAGAATAGACCCACCTTAATTAAAAATAAGCCTGACAGTTTCAAAAGTAACTTTCAGAACAAAACTCAACACCTTCAAAGGGAAACAGCATAGTTCCAACTCGCTGGTTTTATCTTCAATGTCCAGCATGTAGTAAAAAATTACTAGATTTGCAAAGAACCAGGAAATTGTGCTCTATAATAAAGGGGAGGAAAGGGAGTCAGCACAAGAGAAATAGATCCTGAGATAAAGGGAAAGATGGTCATAAGGAGTGAACAGATGAGTGGACAGGGGAATCTCTGGAGAGAAATGGAAACATTAAAAAAAAAAGAAAATCTACAACAGAAAAGCATCACATCCGAAATGGAAAATTATTGTTTGAGCTGCAGAGGGATGCATAAGGGTTAATTAGGCCATAAAGCTGTAAGGGAACCCCTGTCACTCCAAGTAGGGAACAAAACAAGTGGTAGTTCTAAAACAGAAATGTGTATGACACGTTTAAGAAACTGAAATAATGACGGTTTAGCGGAAACTAAGAGAGCCAAGAGGAGAAACTCAAGATAGGCCTGGACAACCTGAAGAAATGGTTAGGGGCCAGGTCAGGCAGTGCCTTAAGAAATCCGTACTTTATCACGGGAGTCCTGAGAAACCATTAAAGGATTCTAAGGAAAGGAGCGGCATGATCAGATTTGTGTTTTTATAAATTCACCTTGGAAAGGGTGAGGATGCAGGGAGACCAGTTAGGAGGTTATTGCAGTGCTCCAGGCATGCATAACTTAGATGGTAGTGGGAATAAATGGGTAGGTTAGAAAAATATTCATATGGCAAAGCCTAAGAATGTTGAATGAAAGCAAGGAGGAGATGGTGTCATGAAGAAAACCCTGACCTGGACATGAAGTGCATGATACAGCTACTCACTGGGATAGGGAGTCCTGGAAGAGACACAGCCCTGAGCCTTTTGAGTTTGCAGTGACAATGAATCACTTGAGTAGAAATGTAGAAATAAATGATTCTTGGATCAATGGGTCTAAAACTTCAAAGAAGATCAAGTGAGACAGGACATCTACTTTAAAACCTCATATGACAGCAGTAGTGTTGAATTAGTGATGAGGTCTTGCTATGTAGACAAGGATGAGATACTGAGTCAGTAATGCTTTTAGCTGCAAGTAACTGAAAACCCAAGTTCTGGCGACTTAATAAATGGGAGATTCCTTCCCAAAGAAGAAGTCCCAGTTGCTGGGACCAAACTGGGATAGGGCTCCGAGTTGGCATTTCCATGGTTCTCATCAGCCATTCCTTCCTGCCTGTCACCTCATGGTTGCAAGATAGCTGCTGCAGACCAGACATCATGTTTCCATTCAAGACAGAGGCAATGTTAGTAGCCAGAAAGCAAGAACTTTCCCCCCAACGCACAGCCAAATTCCCTGAGGTTCTGTTCCCCCTTGCTGTGTCATGTGGCTGCACGCAGGCAAGGAAGGCCGGGAAAGCAGCCTTGAGCTTTTCAGCTTCTGGAGTCACGATGGCTGGGGGAAGGGAATGGGGAATGGGCGCTGGGAGGGCCAAGCTGTGCCCGGCAGTTATCTTTGGAGCTCCGTGTGTACATCTGATTGTGTAGTCCTGAGGCCTGCCTCAAGGGTGTACAGCTGGTGGTCTGCTTGGGAGCATGGCTGGAGGAGCCCTCTTTTCATTCTCGTAACTTCCCAATTAGAAAGATGATGCCTGATGTGAAAATTAAAATATAAAAATCTGAAATACAAAAATCTTCTATCGAGGCTGTTCCGTGATGTATTTGATGCTTCTCCATGTATCCCCCACCCAGGCCTCCCCAGGATTGTTTGCTTTATGAAACATTAAAAGTGATTTCAGCCGCTTGTTCCGTGAAGAAAGAAAACTGGCAGTAGGAGTATCTGAAGAGCATGAATTAGTCCTGGCAGGAGTGTGTGGGAGGATGGTGGTGGGCAGCACCGCCAGGCGGGAGCAAGGGGAGGAGGGCAGAGTGGAGACCACGCGCAGGAAGCAGAGGGGGTTCCGAGCCCGGTGGAAGGAGCGCTTCGGTTCCCGACAGCAGGGTGATGAGGGGAAGGCGAGACAAGTGAGAGACGGCTCCCCATCCGGCCCTTTCTGACGGGTTTGTGGTTTTGACTTCTGCGCTGCCTCCTGTAGTCCCCAGAGGCTGCCTCCCTGCAGGTCCTCAGACAAGACGCTGGGACACTACATGGCTCCTCTTTGGCATTAAAGTGCCCTGGTGGTGCCCAGTCAACACCCACACCTCACTGGTGCTGATGTTCTCTTAAGCTTAGGAGTTACCTGGCAACTGCTTAAATACGAACCCAGTCTGTGATCACCTCCCACTTCCTGCCTGCTTGCCCNAGGTTTGTGGTTTTGACTTCTGCACTGCCTCCTGTAGCCCCCAGAGGCTGCCTCCCTGCAGGTCCTCAGACAAGACGCTGGGACACTGTACATGGCTCCTCTTTGGCATTAAAGTGGACGTGACCATGCCCTGGTGGTGCCCAGTCAACACCCACACCTCACTGGTGCTGATGTTCTCTTAAGCTTCCAGGAGTTACCTGGCAACTGCTTAAATACGAACCCAGTCTGTGATCACCTCCCACTTCCTGCCTGCTTGCCCCCGATCTGATCAGTCCCCAGGCTTTTCCTTGCATGTTCATCTTACTGAATGTTCACATTATTCTTTGGAGGGTGGGTACCCCATGTTACCCCATTTTACTGATGGGGAAACGGAGGCTCACACTGGTCGTAAAGTTGACAGCGCTGGGATTCCAGTCCAGGTGCTTACCTGCTTCACCAACAGTCTGCACCACTTCTCAGGTAATCTGAATCCATTCCCTCCCAGATGTTATTCAGTGCCTTGCCTAGGGGCTAAGAATACAGGTGAGAAAAGCTGAGGTCCCTGCTCCTTGGGCATCCCAGGTGGTTCTGTGGTAAAGAATCTGCCTGCCAGTGCAGGAGACGCGGGTTCAATCCCAGGGTCGGGAAGATTCCCCCGGAGAAGGCAAGACAACCCACTCCGTTACTTTTGCCAGAGGAGCCTGGCGGGCTGCAATCCATGGGGTCACAAAGCAACGGGGACGACTGAGCAGCTTAGCATGCACTGCTCTTTGGGAGCTCAGGGACTAGCACAGGAGACCTTCGCAGGCATGAGAGGTCATGGCCCTTGGGGTCACCGTAACACTGCAGGAGAGCACAGTGAGCCTCCTCTGCCCAGTGGTCGGAGGAGGTACCGCCAGATGGTGGTGAAAGCTGGGATGTGCAGCGTGTCTGTAAGAGAGTGTTTTGTTGCCTTCCAGACGTGCAGGGAGCTTCACACTTCACAAGTCTTTCCAAGTAGAGCTCCTGCTGGCAAGAAGGAAGCGGGCAACACCGAGCCCTTAGGAGATCAGGGAGGGTGGGCAGTAATAAGCCAGCCCTTTCCCTGCCCGCTTTGTGCCTCTTGTCTTGGCTTCACACCGCACTTGGGGGTAAAGTAGAGACACCTTTCCCAGAGCTCCCTGACCCTGTCAGCCCGAGCAAAGAGGGAAAGTCAGGGGTTGGAGTGGTGTGGAGGGGAGGGAGGGGAGCAAGGCTATGACAGGAGCTCTCTGTGGCGGGTGTGGAGGAGGAGGCTGGAGCAGAAAGGCTGCCCCCGAGGAGCACGGGTACATGGATCTAGGCCCCTGGTGTCCCTGGCTTTTTAAGAGTGCCCTGTGCTCTGGATTAGGGACCCTGGGGTACCCTTGTTCTGATCCCAAGGCCTCGAGTTCCCCGTGAAAGCACTTGGCCGTCTCCTGGAAAGGGGGCTGTTGCCTGGCTCCCTGCACCTGCCCTCGGGTCCTCTTCCAGCCCCAGAACAGAGATTCCGGTCACAGGTGGTGCCCGGAAATGCCTCCTCCGGACAACGTGCAAGTCCTCACGCGCTGTCATGAGACTTTGCAGAGGGATTGATTGGTCAGTGGGGTTTGGCCCCTCTGCCCCACCCTGCCGCCCAGAAAGACCCTTGGCCCCAATGTCTCCTCCCGTGTGTGCAACCTGGGCCTTCACATGGGGGCCCGTGCACCCAGGAGTTGTTGGCTGAGGAGGGAAAGTTTCTGAGCAGCCAGACGAACAAGTGAGAACCGTTTCACAAGCTGTCGGCCTTTCTGCAGGGCTGTTGTGATAAAAAGCCGTGAGGACACAGGCCAGGGCCAGAGTTAATGCTGAGGTTTATGTACTGTGAGGGGCAGGGTTAAGCCCAGTGGCTTGAAAGCTGTTACTGCGATCACCCTCGTTATGCTCCGCTGTGGCCAGTCAGGGCTGAGAGTGGCCTCTTTCCTCCTTGCTTGTAAGAAACAGTTGATCAACACAGTAGGGGCCGCCCAGCCTGGACTCCCCTGCGCCGGCGCTCAGAGCAGCCTCGGAGCTGGCTTCCTGCTGGAGTGCCCCTCCAGGCCCCGGCTGTCATTTGTTTTGAAAACAGCAGACTTTGCTCCCATCCCAGGATCTGGTTTTGACTCCCTGTCTCACAAAGCTAATTAATTGTTAAATTCTGCTCCTTCTTACATAATATCTCATACTTCCTTCTGTTCTCCGTTTCACCTCCTCTCCGGGATCTGTTCTCTCCTACACCATGAGCCGAACTCTGTTCTTCACCTTCCACCCTAGCCTCTCAGCCCTCCTCAGGGTGATCATTCGCTGGTGCCAAGGGGTACAGGGGTCTTTCTGGGGTGGGGATGGGAGCAGACAGGTGGGAGAGGGGGACAGAGGCAAAAGGAAAGAGTGTGATTTGAGACTGACCGTGCCCCAGCACTTTGCTGGCCAGCAGGAGGCTGCCTGGGGTGAGTCAGTAGACTTGTCACCACCCCCTCCCCACTCACAGCCCCAGCCAAGGGACCGGGCTCCTCAGTACCAGCCGGGAGTGACGGCAGACCGGCTGGGAGGCCTCTGGCCGATTCTTAGCAGGCCTTAGGGATCACTTCTGCCTGGAAGAGCTCATCAAAGTTGGTCCAGGGCTGGGTTCCAGCTCTTGAATTCAGAAACCACTGTATTTCATGACAGATAGGCAGATTTCCTCTCCCCTAGACGTCGTGCCTACCTGCTGCTTCGGGAGTGTCCCTCACCATGAGATCAGGGCCAGGGCCACCTTATTTCCTACCCCTGAGTTCTTGCCTGCACCGTGTCCCTCCCATCCACTGAAGACAGCCTGCCTGCACGCCCACTCCTGCACGAGAATGAACAAGAACTTCTGAAGGAAGGAAGCGCAGTGTCCAGCTTGGCACACGTGCTCTGAAAGCAGGAAGGTTTCCTTTATTATTTTTGTTTCCGAGATAGGAGAAATGATTTGTTGTTGTTCAGTCACTCAGTCACGTCCAACTCTTTGCAGCCCGTGGACTGCAGCACGCCAGGCTTCCCTGTCCTTCACCACCTCCCGGAACTTGCTCAAACTCATGTCCATTGAGTCGTTGATGCCATCCAACCATCTCTCTGTCACCCTCTTCTCCTCCTGCCTTCAGTCTTTCCCAGCTTCAGGGTCTTTTGCAGTGAGTCGGCTCTTCGAATCAGGTGGCCAAGTATTGGAGCTTCAGCTTCAGCATCAGTCCTTCCAGTGAATATTCAGGGTTGATTTGGTTTGATTTCCATGCAGTCCAAGGGACTCTCAAGAGTCTTCTCCAACACCACAATTCAAAAGCATCAGTTCTTCAGTGGTCAGCCTTCTTCATGGTCCAACTCTCACATCCATACATGACTACTAGAAAAACCATAGCTTTGACTAGACAGACCTTTTTATAATATGCTGTCTAGGTTTGTCTAGGAATGATTACTAGGGGAAAATGAGATAACCTTAATAGTGTATTTCTTATTGTATGCTGAAATAAATTATAAATTTGATTAGAAAAAAAAAATGAAGAGAAAGTAAATATTACATCTTGCTCTTAAACTTCCCTAGTAGCCTTTCTGAACACCCTGGCCAGGTCCTTTTGGAACATAAAGGTGTCCTTCGTTCTCGAGGTGCTAGCCTGGACTCCGTTGGAAGAGGAACGAGATCGAGTAGCACCCCGTTGGGGGCCATCCCTGGAGGGCTAGGGGGTGTCACCAGTGAACCCTGTTAGCTTAGGGAGTCATTGGAATTTTAACACTGGAAGAAAGCCAAGAGAACCTTATACAGGCTTCTCCACGTTAGGCCTAGTCTCCCAGGCTTTCTAATCCCAGCCCTGACCTGAAAAACATAAAAGCTGGCAAAAATCCCCTCATGCCTGCCTTTACTGCTGCTGGAAATTACAAAATCAATATGATGTCTACACACAAAGGGATACGGTGTTGCTTCATTTTAAGCAGCTCACATCCTCCTCCTGCTCCCCAGGGGCGCTGCTGGCCAGACCGAGGAGTCCCAGAAAATTACCACCTGAGCCCACTTCTCTATTTGATACCTGGGGCCTCCAAGCCTAGGAAAGCCAGGACCCAGCTCGGGTGTCCCTGGCCCTGGGCGTGGGCTTGGTCTGCCTGCTCTTGAGCACTAATTCCAGAGCATCCAGGCGTCTCCAGCAACCACAGGCAGAGGGCAGACAGTCAGAGGGTGGGTGTTGTGGGAAGGAAGGCGAGTTAAGGGATGGATGTTGCAGGAGGTCCAAGAGAGGGCACAGATGGCCAGATAACAGAGTGCGGTGGGTTGCGGTTTGCTGGTCTGTTCCTGATGGAATTGGTTTGTTGGCCTCAGAACTGAGCAGTGTCGTGTTCTATGTCGTTCTCTACCCCAACACCCTTTCCTTACCCCAGGGCTTTCTAAANGATAACAGAGAGTGTGGTGGGTTGCGGTTTGCTGGTCTGTTCCTGATGGAATTGGTTTGTTGGCCTCAGAACTGAGCAGTGTCGTGTTTTATGTCGTTCTCTACCCCAACACCCTTTCCTTACCCCAGGGCTTTCTAAACCCAGCTGCCTGCAGAACAGTGAGACCGGACCAGAGGCTGCCCCTGCTCTGAAGGAAGTGACAGTCATCAGGAGAGACCTGCATAGCCATATTACATTTTCTGTTCCGTTTTTCAAAGTAAGCGTTTTCTTATAGAAACGGGACATTTTCCACAGTATCTTTGCGTTTCTCTCTGTATTTTGCTTACTATTCCAAGGTAACTGACTCCGAGTGTCAGATTTATTCACAATAGATTTAATCCTTTCTAGAGCTATAATAGGGAGAAGGAAATGGCAACCCACTTCAGTGTTCTTGCCTGGAGAATCCCAAGGACAGAGGAGCCTGGTGGGCTGCTGTCCACAGGGTCGCACAAAGTAGGACACGGCTGAAGTGACTTAGCTTGTGTGCATGCACTGGAGGAGGAAATGGCAACCCACTCCAGTGTTCTTGCCTGGAGAATCCCAAGGACAGAGGAGCCTGGTGGGCTGCCGTCTATGGGGTCGCACAGAGTCGGACACAACTGAAGTGACTTAGCAGCAGCAGCAGAGAGCTATAATAAGTTGTGAACAGTGGTAAAATGCAAAAACTCTTGTTGTTTAAAAACAGTATATAAATAGCATAATTTTAATTATGTAAAAACATATGCACAACTACACACACTTATACTGTATTTTATCAGTTCTAACACACGATTGGTTTTGAGTTTATGCTCCACCTAGAATAAAAAATGCTGTCGATCAAAGACACCATTGATTGTAAGGCCTGCCCAGATTTCAGGATTTGTGGGGAAAACATGCATCTCAGAATCAGTAGAAGATAGGATTAATTAGGATGGAAGGATGTAGAGCACAGATTAAGAGTGATCTCCCTGGATGCTGAAGTTGATATGAGGTAACGGTTATCTTTTCTCCACCCCTTTCTGTCTTTTCTAAACTTCCCATAATGCTTATTGTTATTTTGAAAATTGTAAAAATGCAAAGCAGCCTGATAGCAGGGTTAGGTCAGCATGGATCTACACCAAATCTCTAGACCTGAGTGTCTTGGGAAAGGATAGTTTTACGTTCCTGCAAGATTTAAGTTAACAGGCAGACTTGCAGGATGTCCTCTGACACATCTGTCCCCATTTTGTTTGTCTTAATCAGACCAATAAAAGCTTTTAGCCTTGCTCCCAAGACTCCCCTTTCCTGGAACAAAACCACCTTTTCAGGCAAAGGTAGCCTCATGCCACAGGCTGGGCTGAGTCCCATACTCTGTTTGCAGGATAGTGATTTAATTTCTTCCTCCTCCTGAGGGGTCCAGTTGTGTGTGTACTTAGTCACTCAGTGGTGTCTGACTCTCTGACCACTCCCCAGACTGTAGCCCTCCAGGCTCTTCTATCTATGAAATTTTCTAGGCAAGACTACTGGAGTGGGTTACCATTTCCTCTTCCAGAGGATCTTCCTAACCCAGAGATCAAACCCATGTCTATTGAGTCTCCTGCATTAGCAGGAGGATTCTTTACCACTGAGCCAACCTGGGAAGCCCAGCCTCTCTTTTATCCTGTAGAGCCAGGGGTAGTGAAGTGACGTGAGCAGCTCTGGGAATCAGAAGCTGTGTCACGAGATAGGTGGCTTTGTCCTTGAGAGAGTTTGTTCTCCATCATCTGCACTGTGAGGAGCATAGTGGTGACATTTCAGAACCTGTAGTCACCATCTCTTAGAAGTCAGTAGAATTTAAATCATTTCGCTGTTGGTTAGCAAATAGCAAAAAAGTGGGTTACTTGAGTCAGAGGAGAACAGAAACATTAACCAAGGCTGATGCATTGCCTGAGCTGATACGTGAATAAGAGGAGATTGGTCAGTCTGGCTGCACCACAGCTTCCTGGTTTCCTTCATCACATCCTCTCCCACTGAGCAGGCACACAGGACGACCCCTGGCGATGATACCCAGGGAGCACTTCCTTCTTTGCAGCTGTCCGGAGACTGTGTAGTAGCACTTGGTCTCTTCCTCCTTTCGCATGGCTGAGATGCAAAATGCCTTGAGATTTTGGTGTAGATCAATGCTGACCTAACCCTGCTATCAGGCTGCTTTGCATTTTTACCATTTTCAAAATAACAGTAAGCATTATGGGGAGTTTAGAAAAGACAGAAAAGGATGGAGAAAAGATAACCGTTACCCCAAATCAACTTCAGCATCCAGGGAGATCACTCTTAATCTTTGCCCTACATCCTTCCATCCTAATTAATCCTATCTTCTACTGATTCTGAGAGGCCTGCTTGATGCCTCTTCTTCTTGCCCCTGCAGTCCCGTGAGCCACATCTTGTCGGCAAGTCATACATCATTTTCAGGGTGCCTTCTCCGGTAGCTCAGTGGTAATGAATCTGCCTACAAGTGCAGGAGACCTTGATTCGATCCCTGGGTTGGGAAGATCTCCTGGAGAAGGGAATGGCAACCCACTCCAGTATTCTCGCCTGGAGAATCCCATGGACGGAGGAGCCTGGCGGGCTACAGTCCAGGTCGGACACAACTGAGCAGCAAACACCTTCACTTTCACATACTTTGCTTAGACCTGATGGTTTCCTTTCTGGGTTAACAGTAAGGACCTTCACTTGAATTGAGACCCTCGGATAGCACAACTGTATTTGTAAGTGAATGCTTTTCACTGAGATGCTGTAGCAAATGGATTTTGCTAGAAATACAGAAGAAAGGTTGAAGGAGGACCATCAGAGGGAGGTAAACAAGACAAATGTCATGCCAGAGCTTTTTAATGTGTCATCTTCCCTCATAACTTCATGCCAGAGCCAAAGCAGAAGTGCGAGACTTGAAAGCGAAGAGTTTACTCCTCCAGAATGTTCCAGAGGGAACGTCTAGGTTTTTTAAACATCTTAACTGGCTTCAGAATTGACTTTTCTTTATTACAACTCAAATATGTACTGTCTCTTTCAAGTAACTGCACTGAAATGATTCCAAAGACAAAGAGAATAAAGAAATCTTGGTAGCAATAATAAGTTTTAGGAAAAAAAAAAGACAAATTATAATTCAAAAATAATTGCTAATCAAATCATACTGATTCAAAAGAAGACTGTGTTAAGCTTTTTTAAAATATCCATTTTAATTAAATACCATTAAATCCCATTTCAAGTCTGTATCTAGCTCTCATGGTTCTGGTGTCTTAACTTTGCCCTTACTGGCTAATAAACCCACTTGTTTTAAAAGGTCTGTATTTCTCAGTTTTCCTAAACTTGTTGTTGTTGTTGTATAGTCATTAAATCCTGTCCAACTGTTTGCAATCCCACGTACTATAGCCCTCCATGCTTCTCTGTCCTTGGGATTTTCCAAGCAAGAGTACTGGAGGGGGTTGCCATTTCCTCCTCCAGGGGGTCTTCCCAACCCAGGGACTGAACTTGCTTCTGCTGCATTGGCAGGCAGGTTCTTAACGGCTGAGCCACCAGGGAAGCCCAGGTTTTTGTTTTTTTTTAACAAGGCCTTTAAAACGTGTCGTGTGTTTTAAGCGTGTCTTCTAGAATTCTTGCTTATGGTTTTGATGTGCTTTGTTCTTCATGCTTTAGCTCACATCTTGTCTTCTCTTGGGAAGTACGGATTTACTCCTGCTTCTTTGAAGGATAAATCAGATTAGTCATGCTGTATCTAATCCTATTCTTACCCCCAGCATTGTAGTTTTGGTCTTCCTCTTTCTTATCCCTGGTTCTGTTTTCTTGTGACGGAAGCCTTTGCGGCTGGGTGTGTACTTCCGTGCCTCTCCTGGTGATCCGCACTCTTAAACTTGGGCTCATACTGTCCAGTGCTTTCTCAGCTTCTGAAAGCATCTTCATTCACGTGTTGTGAAGCGGTAGTGGCTGTCTTTTCAGACTTATCCTAGTTAAATGGTTTTAAGGCCCCTTGTAAACCAGGCTACTTATACATAGAGCATGCATGGAAGTACTTCTCGATATATGCTGAATAATCACCACAGAGAAACTTTACAGTTGGACTTCAGCCGAGTACTAAGTACAATAATTATTTGCAAAAATTAAGTGAGGAGTCCATTCACATTGTTCATTTCTAGGTTTTGCGTATGGAAGAAGCTCTCTCTCTCTCTCTCTTTTTTTAAATTTACAGGCAGTTGCCTGAAAACTTGAGTGTGATGGTCCCAGAACAGTCAGATTTGGGTCGACTCGGTCAAGTGAGCCACTTTTTCATGAATTAGATGAAGGGAGATGAATAAATGAATGGTTTCCAAGTCATGCCCAAGCCTGACAAGTGGATGGAGAGGGGTTAGAGGAGATAGTGGGGAACCTCCTAATGGTTCAGCCTTCAACTCTTAGATATTGGGGTCCCTCAGATTTTATATGGAAAAGGATTTTATAGCACTTTAGTAAAGAGTCCCAAAGCCTGCTATTTTCCCAAGTTTTTGGGTTCTATGAACCAGTTAAAAAAAAAAATGTGTTAGTCTCTCAGTCATGTCCAACTCTTTGAAGGCCTCCTCTGTCCACGAAATTCTCCAGGCAAGAATACTGGAGTGGGTTGCCGTTTCCTTCTCCAGCAGGGATCAGACCCAGGTCCCCTGCATTGCAGGCAGATTCTTTACCATCTGAACCACCAGAGAAATTTAGGTTGGCCAAGGTGGGGAGGGGAGGCACAGCCCATTGGCAAATGGAAAGACTTGAGATGAATGCTATCCCCTGTCACTATAATTGCAAAACACCACAGAAAGGATATACTCTCAACAAACACGCCAAACAAACAGGTAAAACCAGTTCTTTGCATTGAACAGTCGCAAATGCTCAGCAGGCTGTTCTTGTTGTGGTGGAGATTTGATGGCCTGAGCTGAGGGGGGCTTGTTGAAGGCCATTGGGCAGGTGCTTTCTGGAGGCCTGTACCTCAAAAAATCAGTCTTGAATAATGACTTTATTTTACAGCGGGGACTAAAATGGGCTTGCTCAGTTGTTCTCCAGAGGGTGGTTTCTTTTTCCTTTTCTTCATTTCTTTTGATTTTTAAAAATATTCATAGATTTGGTAAGGATTTAAGCAGGCGTACATTTTTCCCTGCCACAATTAGCATATCAAAACATTCACATTTCATTCTA
This sequence comes from Neotragus pygmaeus, assembly GCA_006410875.1. Classification (NCBI taxonomy): domain Eukaryota; kingdom Metazoa; phylum Chordata; class Mammalia; order Artiodactyla; family Bovidae; genus Neotragus; species Neotragus pygmaeus. Next base: position 28,343 of record SJYV01028167.1, read on the forward strand.
TTTGAATCTTTTGTCCTCATCGAGCTGTGAATATTTTAAGCAAAAGCACTTCCATAGGATGTATTCTAGCCTTGACAGTTCAATCGGAAAGAAAAATACCACGAGAACGTTTATAAACTGCGGCTCAGTACTGCAGGGGAAGGGAGGGGGCAGGAAGCGTGTCAGAAATGGACCCTGTGAGCTCCGAATTGTCTGTGGCAGGAAAGGATGGGGTGGGAGATGGAGCCAACCATCAGATCATGTCACACAAGTTTTATCTGATGGAAGAACATCAGATCTCCTGAGATCACATGTAGGTTTGCTTGGAAGTTAAATAGAATCTCAATGATCCTTGGAAAGGAAAAGCCGCGGGTCATTTGGAGCTCCTAAAGTCCTAGTTACGTGCTTGCTGCATAAATTGGAAAGTTTTCTAAAATATACAATTGTATCAGAAGGCTTTTTAATAGTTTATAAACATGTCTTATTATTCTAATATTAACATATAATTAATATATGCACGATTTTAACATTTTTGCTACAGTGATATCAAGACAGTACGGTTTTAGCTAGTGTACATCAAGATGTTGAGGGAGTTCTCTAGTCCAGTGGCTAAGGCTCCGTGCTTCCCGTGCAGGGGCCCCAGGTTCGATCCCTGGTCAGAGAGCTAAATCCCACTTGCCACTTTTAAAATCCCGCATACTGCAAGGAAGACTTGAAGATGCCATGTGCCACAACTGAGACCCAGCACAGCCAAATAAATAAATACTTCTTTTAAAAAAGAGTTTGAAACTTTTAAAGTCCATTATCAGTTAGGAAACTTGGTTGAAGCAACCTGAGGTTACTCTGGTTAACTGAAACCAAAAGAGAATTGATCAGAAGCGGATCAGGTTCCTCACAGCTGGATGTGAAGCTGGAGACACAGGCCTGGGCAGGAGTCAGGGAGAACAGGAGCGCAGCTGAGATCTTGTCCCAGGAATGGTCTGTCTAAGTCTGCCCTGCCTCTCAGTTCTGGTGTGGCATTTAAACCAGGTGACCCTGTACCTCTGGGTCCCCCTCAGTGTTCTGACTGTGCTGAGCCCATGATGGGTTACAGTGTTTGTTTGACTTCAACAGGGGAAGAGTAGGGTGGGAAGAACACCCCCTTTCTAGCTTCCGTAGTTGGTGATGGGGCCCTGCCGCTCACCCATCTTGTGATTCCCCTCCCTACCTTCCCCAGAAAGGAGAGACTTCAGATGCTGGGCAGCTTAAACAATACAAGTTGATTGTGCAGTTGGGGAACAAGTTTCTGAGAAAGGTGAATCGTAGTTAAATGAGGCTTAAGGAATGAGTTTTTGGCCTCACTCAAGGGAGCTCAGTGATGTGCAGATTGTTAGACCTCTGAGAGCCTCTGGGTCCTCATCTTAAGAAAGGGAGTTTTGATCACAACCCCAGCCCTATGACTCTGCAACCAAAGTCTTCTTTCCAGGAAAAAGATATAAATATAAATAGGCTAATAGAAGCAGGCAGATTTCCAAGAAGTGCCTCTTTTAACTTAGAGAATGATAAGTTGAAACTATCTGAAATACAGACATGGGAAAGCTGGATTTAAGGACGTCTGCTAGGGAAGAGGCACTGCAGAGTGAGCTGCAGGACTGCGTGTGGACTAGGAGTCAGCTGCACCTTGCTGCTGATGCGCTTTCACAGTTCCGCCCTGTACCTGTGGACTGACTTACAGGAAATTCCTCAGGCTTGTTTTCTCATCTGTGAGGTGGAGATAATACTCGTTGATAACACTCCTTGACCGTGGTGAAGATTTAAATGAGTCGATCTACCAAGGTTACTACTTGCCTCCCTAGAGGCCTGGGGATCTGGTTCTAGAACATAGTCTTGCTCTCTGAGTCTCCACCTGGAGTGGAAGGAGTTAAATGGGAATTTAACGGGCATTTGCCCAGTTCAAGTTCACAATCCCAGGCTCTAGGCCAGGCCCCTTGTGGGGTTTAAAGGAAAACCAGAGTTTGTCCTCGCATTACTGAGCTCGCAGGCCAGTCTCCCTGTGTTATACTCTCCGGAAGCGGTATGAGAGAAGAGTTGCGACCTGTGTAATACCAAACTTAGTAGAAAGTCTTTGTTTTACTTTTACATTATTATTATAAAATGAAACACAGATAACCATATAAAACATATATGTAGTTTATTGAATTATTTTAAAGCAGCTGCCCTTGTAGGTCAAGATAGTGGATCTCACCAGCACTCTGCAAGCCCTCTACATGCCTCATCTCAATGTAACAGCCCCTCAGACCCCCACAGTCGGCACTATCTTGACTTTAAGAATAGTCACATCCTTACCTTTCTCTATAGCTTATCACCTAAATGTGCCTCCCTGGATAATATAGTTTATTCCTACCCTCATCTTCTAAATTTGATAATGTGTGCTGAGTGTTTTAGTCTGTAGGTTTCCCTCTTTATCTCTTTCTCTTTCTTACAGTTTATCGATAAAGGACAGGGCTGTTTGGCCCATAGTTTCCTGGGATTTGCTGATTGAACACTGATCCTGGCGCATTTCCACATGTCCCTGTGCTCCCTGGACTTCCTGGCACCTTTTTCATTTTTGTTTTTTGCCTGCACTGTGCAGGATGCGGGATGCTGGATCTTAGCGGTTCCCCATCCGGGGATCGAACCAGGGCCACCTGTATTGGGAGCATGAATCTTAACCACTGGACCACCAGGAAAGTCCCACCTGGCCCTTCTTATTCCACCAAACACAACGTCTTCTATAAAGGAGCTCAGTGGCCATATTGTAGTTGAGGTGGATGGGAAAATGGAATCTTTGGTACATGATTCACTCATAATTGAGATACCACATACCATCCTCTAATTTCCATGGCAGCTGATTTCTTTTGAAAGAATTTCTAGGAAAGCCTTATTTTAAATGAAGTTTACATTGCAGTTCTTACCAACTGACTCATTTTTATCCCTCATGCATCTTTAGAATGATACATCAAAGATCAGATCCCAGAAATCCCATTAACCTCTGGGTTATGCAAAAATTAGTTGTTCAGGTTTTCAAGTCTGTGGTGTCAGTAACAGAAACTGTGTTTCTAATATTTTTTTTTTTTGTAGCTTTCTTAAACTGTTCAGGCATATGTAGCTCTGCAAATTCACGTTCCACTTATGTCAGCCAGGAAGGGAAAATATGGAGAAACTATAATTTATCTGAAAGAGTGTGGGAATAGGCTCTTTTAATCAGTAAGTGTTCTCCTTAGCTAAATGTATTCATACGCACCTTCATGTATGTGGTAGTGTCTAAGGAATTTGTATGCAACTCAATACATACAAACTACATATGAATATAATTTAACATTTCTTCAATGGGTCACGATCTTATACTGCCTTACAGCCATCACTATGGGTGATTTTTTTTTAATGATTTATTATTTTATTTGTTGACTGCGGTGGGTCTTTGTTGCTGCACGCAGGCTTTCTCTACTTGTGGCAAGCTAGGGATACTCTTCGACCGAGTCCAGAAGATTGAGATGATAAAATACAGGTTATTGTGTGTTTTGCTAGAAAATATTACCCAGAATCTTCTCACAAATCCTAGTTATTACCACCTTCCATTCATTCTGTTACCATATTTTCCTAGCCTCTGGCTAAGCACGAAGTTTAGTTGCATTTTATGAGTACTCAACAATAGAGAAGAAAATACTATTTCTATGTACAGTTCACGGTTAAAACAGCTCTCATTGAAGAAACAATAGAAAATAAAATTGATGTTAGGGACTCTGGCAATCCTGCTTTTGTGTATGCCCAAGCTCGGGGAGTTGGTGATGGACAGAGAGGCCTGGCGTGCTATGGTCCATGGGGTCACAAAGAGTTGGACACGACTGAACGACTGAACTGAACTGAACTGAAGCCTCCATTGCCTGGATGAGGTCCTTTAGGGGTGAAGAATTAATACATTCTGGGGAATAAACTAATGAATGAACACATCTCTGGTCAGCTTGCAGGTGTCCATAATCCACAGTTTATGTCTCAAAATAAATTTCTGAATCCTGAAGCTTGCAGACTCTCCCAAATAAATGAGAATGGATAGATACATAGATGATAACTACAGGAAATGCTTTGTGTTGTTTATCACATGATCGAGTAAGAGTCTCTGCACTGTAGGTGAAAGAATGCAATTAGTAAGTCTGGGAGGATCACAACAAACTGGGAAATTCTTCAAGAGATGGGACTACCAGACTACCTTACCTGCCTCCTGAGAAACCTGTATGCAGGTCAAAAAGCAACAGTTAGAACTGGACATGGAACAATGGACTGGTTCCAAATTGGGAAAGGAGTACGTCAAGGCTGTATATTGTCATCCTGTTTATTAACTTATATGTAAAATATATTATGCAAAATGTCAGGTTGGATTAACCACAAGATGGAATCAAGATTACTGGAGAAATATCAATAACCTCAGATATGCGTATGACACCACCCTAATGGCAGAAAATGAAGAGGAACTAAAGAGCCTCTTCATGAAGGTGAAAGAGGAGAGTGAAAAATCTGGCTTAAAACTCAACATTCAAAAAGTGAAGATCATGGCATCTGGTTCCATCACATCATGGCAAATAGATGGGGGAAAAATGGAAGCAATGGTAGACTTTATTTTCTGGAGATTCCAAAATCACTGCAGATGGTGACTGCAGCCGTGAAATTAAAAAACACTTGCTCCTTGGAAGAAATGCTGTGACAAAACCTAGACAGCATATTAAAAAGCAGAGACATCACTTTGCTCACAAAGGTCCATCTAGTCAAAGCTATGGTTTTTCCAGTAGTCATGTACAGATGTGAGAGTTGGACCATGAAGAAGGCTGAACACTGAAGAACTCATGCTTTCAAACTGTAGTGATGAAGAAGAGTCTTGAGAGTCCCTTGGACAGCAAGGAGATCCAACGAGTCAACCCTAAAAGAAAGCAACTGAATATTCTTTGGAAGGACCAATGCTGAAGCTGAAGCTCCAGTACTTTGGCCACCTGATGGGAAGAGCTGACTCACTGGAAAAGACTCAGATGCTGGGAAAGATTGAAGGCAGGAGGAGAAGGAGATGACAGAGGATGAGATGGTTGGATGACATCATCAACTCAATGGCCATGAGTTTGAGCAAACTCTGGGAGATAAGGAAGGACGGGGAAGCATGGCGTGCTGCACGGGGTGGCAAAGAAGTCTGGGTTTTAGTTCTGGCTCATCTTTTCCTGTAGGTGGCGCTAGTGGCGAAGAACCCCGCCTGCCAGTGCAAGAGATGCAGGTTCCATCCCTGGAATGGGAAGATCCCTGGGATGAAGGCATGGCAACCCACTCCAGTATTCTTGCCTGTAGAATCCCCATGGACAGAGGAACCTGGCACGCTACATTTCATGAGGTCGCAAAGAACCAGACACGACTGAGTGACTTAGTCGCATGCGCACACACACATTGGATTAAAGTTCAGTTCAGTCGCTCAGTCGTGTCCGACTCTTTGCAACTCCATGAATTGCAGCACGCCAGGCCTCCCTGTCCATCACCAACTCCCGGAGTTGACTCAGACTCACGTCATCGAGTCAGTGATGCCATCCAGCCATCTGATCCTCTGTCGTCCCCTTCTCCTCCTGCCCCCAATCCCTCCCAGCATCAGAGTCTTTTTCCAGTGAGTCAACTCTTCCTATGAGGTGGCCAAAGCACTGGAGTTTCAGCTTCAGCATCATTCCTTCCAAAGAAATGCCAGGGCTGATCTCCTTCAGAATGATCTCCTTGCAGTCCAAGGGACTCTCAAGAGTCTTCTCCAACACCACAGTTCAAAAGTATCAATTCTTCGGCACTCAGCCTTCTTCATAGTCCAACTCTCACATCCATACATTCAGTGAAAATAAAATGTGTGCCTCTAACAGCAAATGTTACACATATTAATGTGATGATTTCTGTTATGCTNCCACAGTTCAAAAGTATCAATTCTTCGGCACTCAGCCTTCTTCATAGTCCAACTCTCACATCCATACATTCAGTGAAAATAAAATGTGTGCCTCTAACAGCAAATGTTACACATATTAATGTGATGATTTCTGTTATGCTAATTTTTATTTTTACAATAGACTTACAATGTTCTATATATTCTATAGCTGAGCTATGGAATAGCCATGGCTTATCTTAGAGTTTAAAAATTAATAAACGAGTACTGCTTTTGTTTAGGTTCTAGACTGGGGAGGAGAATGCCCCAACCATATCCGTCAAAGATAAGCACGTTGTTGTTCAGTTGTTAAGTGGTGTGTGACTCTTTGCTACCCCATGGACTGCAACATGCCAGACTTCCCTGTCCTTTACTATCTCCCAGAGTTTGCTCAATTTCATGTCCATGGAGTTTGCTCAGTTTCATGTCCATTGAGTTGGTGATGCCATCCAACCATCTCATCCTCTTCTTGTTAACTTTCTTCTTTCTCTGAAACCTTGGTTCACTGAGAATAGAGAAGTGGATGAAGCCCATTTCGTGAAGTTGAGTCATGATGGGCCCATCTGTATAACCTTTGCTGGGCCCCTCTGATTGGCCAGTGAAGGAGAAAAGGGTGAATGCCTGAGCCTCAGTGTCCCCAGTTCTCCCACCTTAGCGAGCCCCCAGCCACTTGCTTTGTCTTAAGCAGACTGTAGTTTATGCTTCTCCATTCTCCTTTCATTCCTACAGGCCATGCAGGACGCACTGGCAGACCTTCCGGAATGGTACGGGATAAAAGGCATGCAGGCCCACTGGATTGGGGACTGTGTGGGCTGCCATCTGGACTTCACGTTAAAGGTGATTGAGCAGGAGCATCTGCAGCAGTTAATGCTCACAAACCCCCTTCTGCCTCTTTAGGCCTCTTTTTAGAAAAGTAGGTGCCTGTATTCATCACATAAATCCTGGAGGAAAGTATAGCACCTTTCAGTTATTATTGATTCATGGACAGAGGAGCCAAGAACTGGGGAAAGCCTCTTTCTGGGCATGCTCTGACGTCCTTTGATGGGGACCCCCAAGTAGGCCTGGGGGTAGGCCCTGGGGAGGCCTCCTGAAAGAGGAACTGCGGCCCTCTCTCTCCCCCTGTCTGCCCCTGCCTGGGACCATCTCAGGCCCCCACATGCCTGCCGCTGCTGTCCCCACTACCTGGGATTGAGGAGGGGTGGGAATGGGATGTGGGTGGGGGAGCACGGCAGCCCAGTGTGGGGACTGAGAAATGAAAGGACTCTGCCTCTTGTCAGGTTGATGGGCAAGTCACAGGAGAAAAGCTGAGTGCCTACACAGCCACCCCCGAGGCCGTTTATGGCGCCTCCCACGTGGCCATCTCTCCCAGCCACAGGCTCTTGCATGGGCACAGCCCTTTGAAGGAAACCTTTCGGAAGGCCCTTGTCCCTGGCCAAGGTGAGTCGGCAAGTTAAGGTTAAGATGGGGGCATTACATTTCACAGAGTTCACGGTCCTTTCGCACATGTCATCCTGTGAGATCTGTTCCTCTCCTTGGCCTGACTTTATGTGTCGATTTTAAAACGTGAGGATCAGAAAGAGACTTGAAAATAAGTTACTTTGAGTCAGGAGTTTCTCTGCTTCTTAAGTTTTTGTTTGAAAGTTCAACTCTTTCCCTTTAAATATAATCTAGATTCAAAGCTCTTTTCTGATAAGAATAGAATCTTGTGCTTAATTTGTAGTCTCATCATCAAATAAAACTATACTGACAGGGACAGGAAGGAAGCCAGTGAGAAACAGAGGAGACATTTTCAATAACTTAATTTTAGTGTCTCTTAAGAATTCACAGAGTGATTGGAGCAGACCAGCAGCGTCCTGGTCTTTAATGAGAATCAAGCTGACCTCAAATTGGCATAGCAAGTGTTGGTCAGTGAGGGTGAGCAGTGCCTGTGCATTAGTCTGAAGTCCAGGGCTGCGAGTCACAGAGTCCATCTCTGGCTCACCCAGAGGAAAGGGGAACATCCTGGAAAAGAAGAACATACTGGGGAAGAACCAGTCTGGAGGAAGGCTTGGACTAGGCACCCATGGGAGTTGGGGCAGGAAGAATTAATGATGTCTTAATAACACTGACTGAGCCATCAACATTTGGGGCACTTGCTTTGAGATCTGTCCTGCAGAGGAACATGTCCAATTGGTATAGCTGGGGACTCCTGGCCTCTGTATTGGCCGAAGAAAGGCCAGGTACCTTATTCCTTGGTAGCCCCCCAGGACTGTCATCCGTGAGGAAGGGATATCTCTGTGAAACTCAGGCTCTTACCAGAGGAAGGGGTATGGATCCTGGGCAGGCGAAAGGAACTCCCCTGTAAATTAGAGGTAGGTCTCAGGAGAAATGTAAATATTTCTGTAAAAATCTCAGCCCACTTCACTTTTCATAGACTATATAAACTTCAACCCAAGGCACACAGTCTGAATTATTGCAGGTCTGTTTAAGTTACTAGATTAATAAAAGTTTTTGAATGGTAGTATATTTTTTTTTTAATAATTGGAATGCATAAAATAGCCAGAAGGAAAGACTCCCTGATCAGATTGGAAGGATAAACAGTGTTGCCCCAGCTTCTCTCTGCTTAAGATTTATAATTGTTAACAACAGTAATACTCAGATCAGTTAATACTTACTGAGAGCCGGCTGCGTGCTGAGCACTCAGGGATGGGTAGGTGGCCACTCACAGTCCTGCCTTCTGGGAGGCTGCAGCAGAGGAGACACAGGTGCATATGTAATTCGCTGGCCCAGAACACATATCACTTGGTTTCATCTCTTTGGTTGTATATTGAAATAAAGAAAAGACTCTTTTAAGATTTCAGTGTGTGCTTCTGAAGTCCAGTATAGCTCTCTCAGTTTTATTTTCCGTTTATTCAAAAGAAAAATTGGAATCTTTTCAGTGATTTAAAGGGAAAA
>SJYV01028170.1:0-11273 GCA_006410875.1 Neotragus pygmaeus
AAACAAAAAAAAACCACACATATATACCAAAATACCATTCCAAAAGCAGTGTAACATCACAGAAACTATTTTTGCATTTCTGAATCTAAAAACCATAAATACAGAGTCATACACTCTTACAGAGTGTTTACAAACTGTATCCTACCTTGCCAGAGGTTAAAATAAACTTATCAAACACATAATATAATTCCTGGGTGGGGTGGTTATCATCATCATTAGGGTCAGAAGCATCTTCTGTAGCTTTGCAGTTGCAAGAGGTAGCAGATGTGTCAGTGCACACAATCTGACGTGAACATTCTGTTTCTAAATTTGACTTACAGTCTGTACCAGAAGATTCATCTGGTTCAGGGGATTTATAATCAATGCAATTATACTGGCTGAAATCCTTTTTAAAACAAGTTTCTGAAGGTGCTAAAACATCTTGATTTTTAATTGATCTGGGCTCTAATTCACTGTTTTCACTGGCAGAAAGAGATGAAGATTCCTGTCCACGTTCAGCCAAATCTCGTTCATTTACCAACAAATTATCAGCTTCAGTAATACATCGCTGTGATGTACCTTCCATTTCATCATATTTATCAGGTTGACCTCTTCCTGCATTTACTTTTTCTGTGCTTTCCCCAAGTAGAGTGCAACAACTGGATGCCACAGTTTCAGTCTTCACTGGTTTCTTATTGCTTGTTTTCCCCTTCTCTTTTTTCATGGAATCCACTGTAGATTTATTTCCACCCTTCTTCTGAGGACAGGCAAAGTAACGATAAGCTGCCCTGAATCTCTCTACAACATATTCATAGACAAGCTGGCTGTTTAAGCTCCGTGCAACATTCCTCTTGATTGAAAATGGATCTAGTAAAAAACAAAACGGTCAGTAGCTAAGTATTTACTAACAAACTACATTTCCAAGCTTATACAAACAACTACATTGTCAGCAGAATACGTTTCCCCTCCAATTTTTCTAACGTAAACTCCCAGTGAGAGTTCCTGCTAACTGGAAATGAAAAAGCAAAGTCTTTCTTCTGTTTCTATCATAAAATAAAAAACTAAAAAAAAAAAGAGAGAGAGAGAAAAGAATAAAATCAGATAATTAATGACAGAACGGCTGAGGAGGCCAACTTAGTAATTACAAAACTGCAGTGATGAAATTGGTAGAAAAAGCTAAGCTAACATGTTTCATTGTACAATCTTAAGAGTGAAATTTTTCAAGCTCCTGGACCTATTTTATTAATAATTTTAATCTCCTGTCATAGTATTCTTTAGTTATATACTCCTTGCAATTTAAACAAATAACATACAACCTAACTCTCAAGGCTTCAAGTTATGCTTATTTTAAGATTAACTTCAGCAATAATCAGAAAATTAAAGACAGAAAGAAAGAGAAATAAAGAAAGAAAAGTAGAAAGAAACCTAAAAGTAAAGATTAAACCAAAATTTCTATTCTGATCCAGTCTAAAATGTCTATGTTGAAAATGCTTGTGACAACTGAATCCTCATTACTAGGAACATAGAACAGAAGTCTCAAAACGTTTATGAGTGTTTGGATTTTACAAGCCTTAATACAAATATGCCCCAGGAAAAAAGAATGATGCCACCCAAAAGACAATACACATTTTCTCCACTACTGAAGATCATTAAGTAAGAGGATTAATAATAGGCCAGGCTTCATATTATTAAGGTTGGGGCATCTGCTACTTTTTTTTTTACTGTTATCTAAATCCATAGGCTTTAAAAAGCTTTACCTAGCCTCTTTCCCATTTCTAAGGGGTAAAAAGGCAGAGAAATTATGATGTTTGCAGACTTCAGACCTCTTTTATTTACCATATGTAAGAGAGTAAAAGATGTGAGTGCATGAGAATATCTGTAGGTCCAACTGACAGTGGAGAAGGCATACAGAGGATAAATGGAACAGAAGAACGTGCAGTCTGAACAGACTAATAATAAAATGATGACAGAAATTCAATTTCCTATCTATAAAAGATGAGCAAAATGTTGTAGAATTTAAATTTTTTTATTAAGAATTTGGAAGCCATATTATTAATATTATTTACTATTTATTTGTCAATATTTACTATTAATTTCTATCTTAATATTCTTGAGATTTCATATGAAAGCTTATTTGTCAATATCAATTGTTCTTTTTTCCTTTAGCTTAGCCACATTTAACAGATGAGGTACTTTACAAGACAATGAAAAACTGAGTTTTAAAATTATACTTTAACATAATTTTATGGCACAAATATATTCAAAGCTATCTTATTTATTTATATAGCTATTCTATTTTTCTATATTTGAAATTTTTTACAATTAAAAATAAAGGCATGTAAATAAGCTAATAACCCTAGCCATTATAATATTTACAGACTGGAAACTTTCAAATAAGCATTAATCCTATAAAGCTATCATGGACTTTATAAAGAATTTATCCAAAATATTTAGTGACAACCTGGTGGCAAATAGTGCTACAAAATGAAAGGATAAAATTTATATATAATACTATTTTAGAAACAGATGATGAGGGGGCTTCCCTGATTGTCCAGTGGTTAAGAATTCATCTGCCGAGGCAGGGGACATGCGTTCAGTCCCTGATCCGGGAAGATTCCACATGCTGTGGAGCAACTAAGTCCCTGCATCACAACTACTGAGCCAATGTACCCAGAGCCCATGAGTTGCAACTACTGAAGCCTGCATGCCCCCATGCTCCCCAATAAGAAAATCCACAGCTTCGCATCACAACAAAGACCAGCCCCCACTCGCCACAACTGGACAAAGCCTGTGCATAGCAATGAAGACCTAGCCCAGCCAAAAACAAATAAATTAATTTTTTAAAAACAAACAGATAATGAGTAGCACACACAAAAATTCCCCAAATGAAATAAAACATATCATCTCACCTTCAATGGCTATCCGCCTTTTAGGCCAGTTTTTGTTTTCTCTTGTTAAAATATCTTTTATTCGTACACATATGACATATTCCTCCAAAGCAAAATCCAGTGTGTAAAATTTTAGCAGCTCTAACCATAACTGTCCCAGGGACACCTGATTTGGTGTTTCCAATGTTAAAGGAGACTAGAAAAGAAAAAAATACCTTTAAGCTTCACAAAACTATAGAATCACTTAATTTTCAACTTAAAAAGACCTTAGAGATGGATCACCTTTTCAAAAACTGAGGCATAAAGGGGTTAGTTGCCAAAAAGCAATTTGTGGCACAGCTGGGAACACGATGTCCCAGATTACTAACTGCGAGAATTTTCTGTTCTTTCCACTAAACCAGTGATTCTCAACCTTGGCTGCACATTAGAATCACACTGAGAGCACTAAAATTCATTCATTTTAGTTTGACCCCATTCCCATCTCCCTTACCTTTTCCAAGACTGTGACTTAATGGACAGAGTTTTTTAAAGCTTCCTTCCTAAGTGATTCTCCTGTGCAGCTGAGGTTGCTAACCACTGTATAACAACTACTATAACTCTTCCATTACAGCAATTACTTATACAATCTATGTAAAGGCCCAGGGTTTTCAAAAGCTAATTCCTTCATTCAACAAATATTTTAGAACCCGAAGAGTTGACTCATTGGAAAAGACTCTGATGCTGGGAGGGACTGGGGGCAGGAGAAGAAGGGGATGACAGAGGATGAGATGGCTGGATGGCATCACTGACTCAATGGCTGTGAGTCTGAGTGAACTCCGGGAGTTGGTGATGGACAGGGAGGCCTGGCGTGCTGCGATTCATGGAGCGACTAAACTGAAGTCCATAGCACTGTGCTGCAGATAAAAGAAAAAACAAACAAACAAACAGGAGCTCCCATGTAAACCATGCATCACTCACTCTTCTAAGTGCTACACATAAATAACTATTAATTCAACAACTATGATGTTGGATGTGACTCAGGACCACGTGGGTCCATGCTGCTAATCATTACTGCATCAGTTCAGTTCAGTTCAGTTCAGTCGCTCAGTCGTGTCCGACTCTTTGCGACCCCATGAATCGCAGCATACCAGGCCTCTCTGTCCATCACCAACTCCTGGAGTTCACTCAGACTTGCATCCATCAAGTCAGTGATGCCATCCAGCCATCTCATCCTCGGTCGTCCCCTTCTCCTCCTGCCCTCAATCCCTCCCAGCATCAGNCATGGAGTGTCTGCCTCATGTGTTCCCACTTGCTGGGGACCTGAGACTCCAGACTGGCCTAGAGTTTGATTCTTGGTCGAGCAGGCTGCCCCAGAGGCAGAAAACATCCAGACTTCCTGGGCCCCCAGGGCACCCCAGCCATTCGGGATTGCTGGAGTTGCCGCTGGGATGCCCGTGCCCCCCTCCAACTCCGCTCCCCCAGGCACATGAGCCATTCTCTGGGGGTGTCACAGACAACCCCAGTGAGGAAAAGAGAAACCTCCTGGGTATTTTTATTATTATTTTTTGTTGTTGTTTAACAAAGAGTGAACTTGTTACTCAGTTGATAAGAGAGAAGCTTAAAGGTAAAATAAGGCAACTCAGGGATTAACAACACAGGAAGCTACAAGCAGCCCCGGGATTGGAGAGGCTGAGGGAGGAAGTGGCTTTACTGGAGCCCGGATCTGGAGCCGTGGGGTGGAAGGTGGAGTCGTGGCAAGGGCCAGGAGGAGGGAACTGAGCAGCCGGAGCCAGAGAGGTGGAGGAAAAAGAGGCGTGCGGGGGCGGGGACAGACTCTGGCCTCTTTCATCCTGCAGCCCAGTTTTTAAAAATTTGGGTAAAATACACATGGCATAGAATCTACCATCTTGACCATCTTTAGGGGTACAGTTCAGAGGCATTAAGTACATCTACACTGTGGTGCAGCCGTCACCCCATCCATCTCCTGGCCCTTCTCTTCCTGCACAACTAAGCTGTCCCCGTTAAGCAGCGTCAGCGTCTCAGCCCTCCACAGCCCCGTCTACTTTAGATCCTTCACACAAGTGATCGCATTTACACTGCGGCTTGCAGAGCTCTTCCCTCCTCGCCCACTGGGCAGACGTACACTCTTGGCAGCTCAGGCTCAAACTCCAGCTCGTCTAACCTGACCACCAGGAAGAATCACCCCCAAACCACGAACTGTTGGCTCCATCTGCCTAAACAGCACAGAGCAGAGGCGGGACGGGCCTGGCGGTGTATTTTCCTTCCCAGGATGCTGTCCCTAGACCTCTGACGACCCCAAGTTTCCTCTAGGGGTCCTCCCCCGACCCCCGTTTCTCGTGGCTTGGGTAGTGATGACAGCCCTCATCCCCAGGCTTATAATACAGTCCATCTTCCTGGTCACGGTGACTAGCGCTGAGACTTCAGCTGAGCCCTTGGACAAGAGGGACCATCTTCCACTCGGCTGGCAAGGCCATGAAGGTACTGTGTGGACCAGGCCTGCCTGAGAATGACAGAGAGGAAAGTATAGTCATGGGCTACAGCAGCAGTGAGCTTTGACGACATGGTTTTTATACCTGGATAAGGCTATGCCTGAAGCCTTCTTTCACCTGTAAGTCCCCTCTTTTTGCAAGACAGCTTGGCTTGGGATTTCAGCCACTTATCACTGGAAGCCATGTACCACGTGATTAACGCATGTCCCTTGGGCCCAAGTCCTGGCCTTACATGCCTTCTTGATTCAGAACTCCTCGGCTAGCAGGTTTATAGGCCTGGTCCTCAGCACAAGCAGTCTCTCTGAATACCCTGTAGTATGCGGTTTGCACAGAGAAAAGCAGATCAGAAGTCAGTGGGTTTCCAGTCAGGAGGGCAAACTTTTCCCAATTCCAGGTTGGGTGATTTGCCCAGGGCCCCCAGGGGCTGGGTGGTGGAGCTACGGCCAGCCAGGTTGTTGGGTCTCTTGGGTGCTTTGCCCAGCCTGGGTCTCTCTTGAAGGCTGTAGGCAAAGGCTCTCCTAGTTAGGCCAGGATAAGAGACCCCATTCTCGTTCCCAAAACAGCCACAGAGCCGGAGGAGCATTGCTTGCTGGGAGATGGGAACACTGAGGCTCTCAGGCCTTGGGGGCCCCGCCCTGGCTGAGACAGGCCTGCCTCTCCCCCGCTCCCACCCACCTGCCCCCCGCAGTCCCCCAGGAGGGCCACTCTCTGCACAGGACGCTTTGTGCCTGAAGGACAAAGCCAGAAGGAAGCCCCAGCGCCTCAGCAGCTGGCATCACTCTCCACCCTCCCCGGGCACTTTACACATTCAGAACCTATTTTAGAAGCAGCAGCTCATCCGATTCTCTTTAATGCACTTCCAGGCAACACAGATGTGCATCAGGGAAAGAACGTTCCCTGAACCAAAGCGCTTCTGTGGGCTCATGATCTGCTCCCTGGGCGCCCACTCCCAGGTCAAGCGCTCCCGTGAATCCCGCAGGAGAGCTGGTGTCTGCGTGCGCAGGGGGCAGCTCTTCACAGAGAGGGCTGGGCGGCGTGCATTTGGGAGGCAGAGGGTCAGGGACTCCAGCTGTGTGGGGAGGGGGTGCAGACCTGAAAGCGGGGAGCGCGCTGGAGGCCGGGGGTTGGGGGAGGTGAAGCGGGCAGCGTCCAGAGCTGGCTCCCGCCCCTCCCGCGTGTGACAGACTAGTGAACGGAGGACTTGGCGCCTGAACAGTCCCAGATGGACTGGCTGGCGGGGAGGGGACCGACGGGTGACAAAACAAAGCGGCAGGGAGGGGGCGGACGCGCCACAGGTGAGGAGAGGACGAGCGGCCAGGCTAATGAGAGATGCAGAGCCACGCAGCAACGCCCGGATCAAAGCCGGCGCACGGGCTCGTTAACACACAGAGACAGAAGTCACGCCCTGCGAGCGCCTGTCCTGAACATCGTGTTAGACAGACAGATGATGGAGGGAAGATGTCTGATGTTTCTGTCGGTTGCAAAAATACATGCTTTTGATTTGGAGGGGGAGGCACCAAAGTCCATGATTTAACTTTTAAGGGAATTTTCAAAGTTTCTTTTTCTAACCAAAGCTGAAAAATGTGTCCCTGGAAAGCAACATGAAAACATGTTACTGAGAGATTTAGTCTCTCCCTTCCTTGAAGTGAAGGAAGCAGGAGGCTAGACCAGCCAAGCGGGTATTCCCACCTGCTGTGGGTCCCCTGGGTGAGGGCCTGGGGCGGGAGCAGGGCTCAGATCCAGCGTCCTTTACACACTGCAGGCTCCTAGGCAGCAAGATCCCGACACTTTCTCTGACTCATCTCAGCCCACTTCCTGGAAGGCGTGAAGCCACCTGTCTCAGGGGGCATCCCTGCCCCCACCCCCGCCCTCAGCCCCCCTGCAGATGAGGACTTGAGAGAAACCAGCAGGAGTGGACCTAAGGTCTGGGAGGCCTGAAGCTCAAACCACCGAGGGATTCTCAGGAAGGATAAGCACACCATGTATTGAAGTATGAAAGTAAATGTTGGTTTAGAGTGAGAAAGGAAATCACACAAGGAGCCGGGGCCCTGGGAATCCAGGTCTCTTCCTGCAGGGCCTTTAGCAATTTAAGAGTCGTGCTTGCTGGTTCCAGGCTGACTTCTCTCCCCACCCAGGATACTCTGTGACTCCCAGCATCTTCCAGCTCTCCCAGGGGCCCAAGCAAAGGAGGGGTCTTGACATCTGGGGCTTCGTCTGCCCCTGGAAATGAGGCTGCCTGGAAAAGTCAGCTCTCTGCCTTGGCTGGTATATGCCTGCGATGGGATCCAAGGTCTGTAAGGAAGCAAGGGGCAGGAGGGTTTGGAAAGACCTAGAACCGTGCTCTGGGATTTGGGAGCGGTTGCCCAGAGGCGGCCAGGTTCGCGGGTTTGCAATTTCAGTAGATGGAAATCTGACCAATTGAATCACACCCTGCTCAGAGAAAGATCCTGTAACGAGCAGGGGCTGGTGAGCCGGGGCCTGGAGGAGACGGCGGTGGGCAGAGCTGTCTGGCTGGGGCCAGGCAGGGGGCGTCTTGGCTCCGGCATCCGGGTTGTCTGCCAAGGCTGATCCCTGCCAAGGCTGATCCCTGATCCCCAAGGCTGATCTCAAGCCTGGGAGACTGAGCCTCCGGTGGCCTAGCCCAGAGTCCCCGCTAACCCCCAGGCTTACCTCACTCTCCGTGTTCTGGACTAATCCAGGGAATCTGTGACATCACAGTCAGCCTCCCGGAAGTCTGCCTGCTGGACAGGAGAGTGCAGGGTATGGAAAAAGGTCTGTGCATCCAGAGTGTCGGCTGATGGTCACCTGGCTCTCCTGCCCAAGAGAGAGGGGGTACTGGCCTGTTAACCCACATAGCCCACAGCTATATTTCTCAAAGCAATTCACTAAATTGACATTGTGGCTTTTATTTATCACTTTCTTTGAATTTGGTTCATGCCAGTTCACCCCCAAGAGAGATGGGGCCATTTCACAGTGCTCACAGAATCACGTCTGGTGCAGAGCCATAAATATCACTCGAAGGAATGGAAATTAGACTTTGAGCCTGCTGGAGAAGGCTGTGCCCCCAGACAGGAATGAGCTCCCAAAGGAAATGGCCACCTTGCGAGGGACAGACTTGGGGAGCAGCTGGCTGGGCCTGGGTTCTCTCTCTGATTTGTCATAGTGAAGCGTGGGCTTTTTGCTTTTTTCAATAATGTATTCATTCATTTTGGTTTTGATTGTGCTGGGTCTCCGTTGCCTCCCGCGGGCTTTCTCTGGTTGCAGCGAGCGGGGGCCGCTCTTCGTTGCGATGCCCGGGCTCCTCAGTGCGGTGGTCTCTCTCGCTGCGGAGCACCGGCTCTCGGCGCAGGGGCGGCGGTAGCTGCAGCAGGCGGGCTCAGTGGTGGCGGTGCACAGGCTCAGCTGCTGCACGGCGAGTGGAATCTTCCCAGACCCGGGATCGAGCCTGGGTCTGCTGCACTGGCAGGTGGGTTCCTGTCCACTGTACCTTTTAAATTTTTATTGGAGTATACGGTAGTTGATTTATTATAATGCTGTGTTAGTTCCAGGTGCGCGGCAAAGTGAACCACTCACACACATAGCCACTTTTCTTCAGATTCTTTTCCCATATAGGCCATGACAGGGTTTTAAGTAGAGACCCCTGTGCTATACAGCAGGTTCTCATTAGCTATCTGTTTTATAGATGGTAGTGTGTATGAGTCGTGGGTGAAAGTGAAAACTGCCTCAGAAATGTGGGCACCCCTCAGTTACAGGCTGAACTGTGTACCCTCCCCACCATTCATTTGTGGGAAGCCCCGCCCCAGCACCTCAGACTGAGGCTGTTTGGAGACAGCGCCTTTCAAGAGGTGGTCATGTTACAGTGAGGTTGATGGCCGCCTGGAATGATGCTTCCGAGGGCCGGGAGCTGAGGGCTCTGTGTATGCCCCGCAGGAGGCTCACCCAGCACAGCCCAGGGCCGGTCCCCTGCCCACCTTCCAGGGCCGGCTCCCCTGCCCGTCTTCCAGGGCCGGCCCCCCTGCCCGCCCTCCAGGGCCGTCTGTGCTTCCCGCTGGCACTGCGCCCGCTCAGGGAGACCCTGGTCTTCTCTGCCCTGTTTGTCCTGGCTGTGCCAGCTCATGCCACACCCAGAGGCACTTGTACCTGCGGGTTTGGAGATCACACAGAGGATTTCGAATTATCTACTGACATGATGTCAGCCACCCCCGTTTAGGGGAAGAAGCCGCTGGGGATTACAATCCCCTTTACACTTTGTGAGTGGAGGTCATGCAGATGTCAGGGTCGTTTATTCCAGGGAGCCCACGACCAGACTGCCAGCCTGGGCCAGGCCAGGCCCTGCACGGGAAGCCACGGGTCTGTCTCTGGGGACACTTCAAATGAAGCAGACTCTCCGCTGGTCCTGACACCACGTTGCTGCCCGCTGCTTCTGAGAAGGTTCTGAGCTACTGTCCGGACATCTCCATTCTAGAAGATTGCATGATTGTGGAAAGCTAGTGGAACAGGATGTAACTGCCAGGGAGAAAGAGCGGGGAGTTGTACACAGATGAGGGGAGGGTCATTCTTAACTGTGTCCCGTTTCACGTGAGCTTGATAAATGTGCAGGTGAGTTGAAAAAATATTAAGATGAAGTCATATGGGTGCATCCTAACCCAACAGGACTCATGTCCTATTAAGAAGAGGAGATTAGGACACAGATACACAGAGAGGGAAGACCACGTGTGGGCACAGGGGGATGATGGCTGATTACAAGCGGAGGAGAGAGGCCTCGGAAGAGACTGACCCTGCTGACACCTTGATCTTGGACTTCCAGCCTCCGGGACCTGGGAGAAAATTATGTCTGTTATTGAAGCCGCCCAGTCTGTGTTCTTTGTTAAGTGAGCCAGAGCAAAGCGACACATCTCTCACCCGCTGCCGGCCCCGTGGAGTCCTGCCGACGAGGATGCCTGAGTTCTGGAGCTGCTCGCTTCTCTCCACCCCTTGCCTGTGAACTCCATCTCTTACCCACATGGCCAAGACAGCCTTTTCCACTCTGCAGCCAGAGTGGATGTCCTTTCTTTTACTTTTCGGCTGCAGCACGTGGCATGTGGGCTCTTACTTCCCTGACCAGGGTCAAAGCTGCGTCCCCCGGAGTGGAGGTGCGGGGTACTGACCACTGGGCTGCCAGGGAAGCCCCAGGGTGGTTTTCTAAACTGACCACCTTCCTTCCCAGCTTGAAGACGCCCATGCCTCCCCACTGACCAAAGCCAAGCCCCGAACTCACGACCGTGGGACTCTGAGCCCCCTCCTTCTCCCTAGCCTCATCTGCCCCCACTCCTGCTTCCTCCTCTGCTGCAAACCGTCTGCTCTCCCCCCGCACTCCGCCCATCTCTCTCTGCTCCGCACTTTCAGGTCTCTGTAACAAAGTACCACAGATGGGGGGGTGGGGGTTAAACAATATTCATTTATTGTCTCCCAGATCCAGAGGCCAAAGACCAAGATCGAGGTGTGGGCAGGGTTGGTTCCTTCCCAGCACAGCGAGGATCTGCTCCAGGCCTCTCTCCTGGGCTTGTGGACGGCTGTCTCCTGGTGCCTGCACGTGGCATCTCTTGGAGTGACTGCCCCTGGCTCTTCATTGTCCCCATACTAATACACAGGTCATAATGACCTCATCTTAACTAATTACATATGCAAGGACCCTTTTTCCACCTATGGGCACATCCTGAGGTGCTGGAGGTCAGGGCTGCAACGTATGACATTTGGGGACACAGTTAAACCCTTTCCCCTTGGATATGCTGTTGCCTCCATCTGACATGTTCTTTTTCTGGACAGCTCAGTCATCCTAGAAGATCTAGTCCCAGCTGGACCCTGTCCCTCCCCTGGGCCCTCTGCATCCTCCCCTTACCCCTGACCTGTGCATCCAGGCCCCGCCCCCGTGGGTCCC
>SJYV01028172.1:0-10547 GCA_006410875.1 Neotragus pygmaeus
GGCAAAACCAATACAATATTGTAAAGTAATTAACCTCCAATTAAAATAAATAAGTTTATATTAAAAAAATTGGGAACAAATCAGATAATCTTGAATCTAAATTTTGATCTACAATGTGTTAGTTAACTTCTTATAGCTTCAGTTTCCCATTAAAAATGCAAATAAGAATGTTTATCTCACAGTGTTTCTGTGAGAATGAAGTGAAAGAGTATATGTGAAAAAAAAAAGTACCTGGCATACTAGCTTGATCTGAAAAGAAATATTTCTCCTTCTAACTTGTTCATGTTCTGCTCACCCCCATCTCCTATCACCAAATTCTTATAAGGATGTGATACAGGTGGAGGAAGGGACTAGAAACTAGACTGATGCATGTGTAATACATATGCAGATATAAGAAACAATTCAAGAAAACCCATACAGTTCCTCTCACAGCCCATCCCCATTTAATGTCGTTGTTGTTTACTTGCTAAGTCATATCCAACTCTTTTGCAACCCTGTGGACTGTAGCCCATCAAGCTCCTTTGTCCATGGAATTTTCCCAGCAGGAATACCAGAGTGGGTTGCCATTTTCTCCTCCAGGGGATCTTCCCATCTCAGGGATTGAACCTGCATCTGGCAGGCTGGTTCTTTACCACTGAGCTGCCAGTTAAGCCCCATTTAATGTTACCTTGAGAATCCCTTGGACTGCAAGGAGATCCAACCAGTCCTTTCTGAAGGAGATCAGCCCTGGGATTTCTTTGGAAGGAATGATGCTAAAGCTGAAGCTCCAGTACTTTGGCCACCTCATGCGAAGAGTTGACTCACTGGAAAAGACTCTGATGCTGGGAGGGATTGGGGGCAGGGGGAGAAGGGGACGACAGAGGATGAGATGGCTGGATAGCATCATGGACTTGATGGACATGAGTCTGAGTGAACTCCAGGAGTTGGTGATGGACAGGGAGGCCTGGCATGCTGCGATTTATGGGGTCACAAAGAGTCGGACACGACTGAGCAACAGTCGGACACGACTGAGCAATCAGTTCAGAACTTATAAAAAGTCTAATCTACAGATTAAAAGCCATGCTATATTAAGAAGGAGAAAGACCTTTGTATACCTTTCCTTTTAATCATCTTATTTTCCAGAGGGGGAAACCTTGGCCTAGGGCAGTTGAATTACTCACGTAAAGTCACCTATTGCTAAATAGCAGAATTAAAACTAAAAACTGGAAATTCGTCTCTGTCTTGTGTTCTTTCCTTCATCAGTTTTCATTATTATTAAAGCAGTTAAATTTATCATCCTTTGTGTGATGCCCTATTCTAAGCACTTAAAAGTGTTAATCAGTAAATTATATTGTACTGTAATTTGGTAGAGAATAATTATATGAAATTTGTAAACCTAATTAACCCATGGTTTTTCTTATTCCACTACAGTTAGGAACTAGACTTGGTTTCCTGTCAGTAATGATTGCAGATAGCAATGCAAAGCCTTTTGTATTTATTATCTTAATTTTTTTTCTCTTTCAGCATTTTCTTTGCTATATACTTTAACAATTATGTATTCTCAATTCTTATATGACCATATTTGTCAAAATTCTTACTCTGGTTGACCAGAGCCATGTTACAAGGAAGCCTAATGATCATAGTTGTAGGGAAATGACCATTTTCCTTTCTTAAACAGTAAGATCAGTTACTTTTCTTCCATGAAAATCATCTGTCTGCTTTTTAAAATTTTTTTCCCTCTCTTGTAACATAAGAAATGCTATTGAAACCAGTATCTATGAGAGAGCAAATAGTCCACACTAGACGACAGTTGGCTGCAACTGGTTTGGGGCTCAAGCAATCAATAGCAGCTACTTATGAATTTTTTTTTAGCTCTATTATTCAGGATTTTAGGAGGGTCCTGAGGACACTTAAATCTTAAGTTTTAGTTGTATTTGGCCTCTTGTATTTCTGGATTTTCCTACATTATTCAGAAGTTCACAAATATAATTTCTTCCATCAAATGATACAATAAAGTATAGGTGGGCTTTAAACTCTTAATGAAAAATAGAAACATTTATGAGTATAGGTATTTTCATTGGGGAAAAATCAGGAAACTGTGAGTCTCTACGGATAATAAACAGATATATAAATGAATAAACTATTACATATATATATTAAGTACATACACAAATAGAGAAGAAGGCTGTGATCTTACTCATAGTAGGTTGCTACATCTTGACTGATGGGAGATAATTATGGGTGTCTTGTATCTTTCTACATCTTGTGAGCACAGGCCCTGACTTTGTTCCAGCTAGGTTTTCAAGGATGTTTGTGTAGTCATCAGGTTTCTAAAGGAGGGATACTGTCTCTGCTCAGAGAAAAAAAGCAGGTGTGCTTCCAAGTTTGGAAGACTGAGATAGTGTTTTTCTATGGAATAAAAATATTTGGGTTCTCTACACTCAGGGATTCTCTCCTTTAGAACAAACCTAGATTCTTTCCGATTGCTGTGTAGAAATTGGGACTCTGGGAACTGGTGCAAGTATAATTGTTGATACCCTGGCCACTGCTGTTGATACTAGTAATGAAGTCCTTTGTCTCTGATCCAGGGATCCAGCTTTTTTTTTTTTTTTGCCTTCTACTAGCATCCATGAAACTGTGGCATGCTAATTTGTTGGCTTATAAGTGAGTAAATCTCAGATTCTTAATGGCTCTTCATTTTCAGTCATTGTAATAAAAACTTATTCAGGTAGAAAGCATCAATAGATACTAAATTTACTGGGATAATTGGTAAAAAAAAAGTTTATTTATGTGGTCTTAAATTGTCTCCCTAAGATTGTTTATTAATAGCAAGACAAAAATTGTAACTAGACACTACCTTTGCCAGGTGATCAAAATTAACATGGTAATTGAGGATCATTGAGTGCCTCTGAATGAGAAGCCCTGAGAGGGATGTACTATTTTGACCTGGAGTGTGTACCCTGAATCTAATTTACAAGGAGACATCGTAGCAACTTCAAGTGAGGAGCATTCTATTATGAAAGAAAGAAAGACTGGAAGCGAGAGAGAGAAAAATTGTCAAAAATATCAGTCATAAAAGATAAATGCTTAGAAACTATTTTAGACTAAAGGAAGCTAAAGAAAAGATGAGAACTGACTATATGATCTAGATCTGGGATTGGCAAACATTTTCTCAAAAAGAACTGACAATAAGTATTTAAAGCTGTGAAGGCCACAGGGTCTCTGTCACAACCACTCAAATTTATTGTTACAGCTCAAAAACAGCCAGACACTTGTAAATGAGTGAGTGTGGCTATATTGTAATTAAACTTTATTTGCATAACAGATAATGGGATGTATTTGACCCATGGCTGTGGTTTACTGATCCCTGTCCCATATTCAATCTTGTGCTTGAGGGAGAACATGCTATAAAGAGCATTTTTGGATCCATTGACAGAATTAGAACATGGACAGTAGGTTAGGAAAATGTCATATTTTTCTGAAAGTGATAAATATTCTATTAATATGTAAGAAATTATTCTTATTCTCAGAAAATACACAGTGAAGGAAAGAGATCTGTATATTACGTACATTCAAATGGCTAAGGAAAAAATATATGCAGAAAGAGCACATGAAAAAGAATATGGGGCAAAATATTAACAGTAGGTGAATCTGGGTGGGGTATATGGGTATGTTTTTTGATACTATTCTTCTGACTTTTCTATAAATTGAAATTGCTTCCAAATGAAAAGTTAAATGAGTATATGTGTTTATGTATGTAAACTTATATGCGTGCACATAGCCCATAGGGAGTGAAAAATATAAAAGATTTGGTAGCTTCTTTACACTCTCTTGATAACTATTTAAAAAAAAAAAAGGGAGAATTTAACCAACACATGAATTGAAAATGAAAATCTGTGGTTGATCTAACAAGGGGAGCCAGCAGACATCATCTTTGGCCTAATCTGAATGCACTTAGTTACCAAGTGGCTGTAGTCTAGGGGCCAGAGGTTTTTAGTGCGGTCTGAAAACGATGGTGGGAGCCACATTTTCCAGACTATGAAACACAGGGCACCTTGTTTAGTCAGCGCAGTTTAGGTCAAATGTGGTTATGAAAAACAGATGAATTCTGGTGATCAAGTTGTACTTTGACAAATATTCCATTGTTTGAACATGCAGTAATTTCTGAAAAATGTGAAGCAGCCTGGACTGCAGAGATTGAGTTCTCTCTTCTCAACTCCCTTGCCTGCTCACAAAGGTCTTGTCATCATGGGGAGTAAAAATAACATGGCAGAAGAAGTATATTAGATACCACTCCCCCCTTTTTACCCTTTTCTTTTCTTTACTGGTAAATCGAGCAGTTTTGGGCAGGCTGTTCTGTCAGCTGGAGGTCTTACACTTACTCTTGGGCTTTGGGTACAGCTTTTGTGCTTCAGTTTTATGGATAGTGGTGTGTTCCAGTGAATTAGATACTTTGAGTTTATCCCATTAATAGAAAAATGGTACTTGAGGTTTAGTGAGACGTTGTTGTATTTCACTGGCTCTTCTGGTCGTGACCTAAAAGTCATTATTTCATCTAATGTCTAAACCTAGCTCGAGAGGCTTATCCCTAGAGCTCTGTTCCTATAACTTAAGAACTATGATAATAGTATAACAGGCCAGAGCTACTTGTATCAGAACATTTCACATTGAATCAAGTCTTCTTTGATGGCTTATTTTTCCATTTTTGTGCTTGTGTTGTATTTTTGTTGATTGTTGCTTTATGGTTTTTGTCTTACTTTACTCACTCTGTTCATTTATCCATTCAATAAATATTTATTGCATGCTTATTGTATACAGAGTACATGCTCCAGCTTTCTGCCTTTGAGTAGGATTTTCATTTTGGATGATTTAGACTTGTGGTGTTTAATATGGTAACCATCAGCCACATGTAGCTTTTGAGCACTGGAAAAGATGGATAGGCTGAATCAAGATATAAGTATAAAATATGCATCAGATTTCAAAGACTTAGTGTGAAAAAAGGAGTGAAAATTATTTTATAAGTAATTTTTGCATTAATTAGTTCAGTTCATTTTAGTTGCTCAGTTGTGTCTGACTCTTTGTGACCCCATGGACTGCACCATGCCAGGCTTCCCTGTCCATCACCAACTCCAGAGCTTGCTCAAACTCATGTCCATCGAGTCGGTGATGCCATCCAACCATCTTATCCTCTGTCATCCCCTTCTCCTCCTGCCTTCGGTCTTTCCCAGCTTCAGGGTCTTTTCCAGTGAGTCAGTTCTTCACATCAGGTGGCCAGAGTATTGGAACTTCAGCTTCAATATCAGTCCTTCCAATTAATTACATATTGAGATGATATTTTAGATATATTAAGTATATTATTAAATGTTAATTGTATATATTATATTCCCATTCCAATCCCAAAGAAGTGACATCGCTCAGTCGTGCCTGACTCTTTGCAACCCTGTGGCCTGTAGTTTACAAAACTCCTCTGTCCATGGAATTTTCCAGGCGAGAGTACTGGAGTGGGTGCCATTTCCTTCTCCAGGGGATCTTCCTGACCCAGGGATCGAACCCAGGTCTCCCGCATTGCAGGCAGACTCGTTACTGTCTGAGCCACCAGGGAAGCCAGTGGCACCCCACTCCAGTACTCTTGCCTGGAAAATCCCATGGACGGAGGAGCCTGGTGGGCTGTAGTCCATGGGGTCGCTAAGAGTTGGACACGACTGAAGCGACTTAGCAGTAGCAGTAGCATATATATGATATTAATACATTATTAAAATTTATATCACTTTTTTGCTATTGCTTCTAGAAAATTTAAAAATTTAATATGTTGCTTGCATTTCTATTTCTGTTGGACATTGTTGCTCATCATATATAAACTCTGAGTATTTTTTCTCCTCTCTCTTATACAAAGTGATCTTGGTCTTCTCTAGTATTAGTATTTTAGCATTTTTATATAAAAACTAATTAGCCGATGTATGGCAAACCCAATAGAGTATTGTAAAGTCAAATTAAAAAATAAATAAATAAATAAATTAAAAAAAAAACTAATTAGCCACAACTATTATACCTTCAGTTTTTTTCTTTCAGTTTTGATGAAGATCAGCACATATAAAAAATACCATCAGTTCGTGTCAAATTTGTATATCATTTATGAATAAATTTGTAATCTTAATGAATATTTCTGGGAATCTAGATATGCTTAATAACAAACTGACGTTTGTAACAATAATGATTATTGGTCAGAAATCTTGAGTGTAGTGTTCTCATGAATTCTGTTAGAACTTTTATATAAGCTACTGAAATCTTAGGGGAAAGTTTCCTTTTTTTTTTTTTTAAACTATTCTAGTGACAAGAAAGTAAGTCTTGGTAGTTGTGTGAGCTGTAAAATATGAAAGAAAGAACTCCTCTCTAATCTTGAACATTTAATAATTTTTAAAATTCTGAGTAAGTATAAAATGGTGCAGTACCTGTTTAATACTTATTTGTGAAGATTACTTTTTGTTGCTGAAATCTTCAGTGCATTGTGCTTTGAGAATAGACTGAGGAAAATTTTCAGATGACTGTCTGGCTGTATCTTTAAAAATATTGGTTTTTTCATGCCCTGGGAAGTCTGCCAAGATATAAGTATTGCTGTGCCCTGCAGATAGCTTTATTTTTTAGAAGCTTGAAGCTAAATCTTCATTGTGTATACTAGTGTTGGAGCTCTGCAAGTGATTGTGGCAGTATTAATATCTTTTGTCATCGTATCCCCATGGTTTGGATTTAGTTTGCCTTTCATTAGGTAAGTCATATTTGGTGTTAATGGCATACCTGAATTTGGGAAAGTCTTTAATCTCTTGAAGTCTCAACTGTGGTATAGATACTTTTCAGGGCTGTAGGGACTTCTGTGACTTGAGACGCCATCAGGGAACAAACAGTCCTGATGAGGAATGAAGTTGTGGGCAACTTTAAGGGAGGAGAGAAACAAAGAACTCCTACTGTAGAATTGCTTAAGCAGAGGGTGGAAGCATGGATTTTAGCCAGGAAGAATCATATTCATCTGGATAAGGTGAGTTCCACAGTAGGAAGCCAGAATTGTAATTATCATTCTTTCTCTCTTCTTTCTTTCTTTCTTTTTTTTTTTTTTGTTACCTTGTACTGATACATCTTTGCAATGAGCTTATTAGGAAAAAGACCAATCAATCTGAGAATATTGTTTTTACTGTGTCTTATACTTTGAGGAGAGACAAAAAAAAAGGGGACATATTCTTATATTCAAGAAAAATTGATATACTGCAACTGCTTTGGTAGTCCAGTGGTTAAAAGTCCGCGCTTCAAATGCAAGGTGGTGTGTGTTTGATACCTGTTATCGGCAGTTAGATCCCACATGCTGTGCAGTACAGCATAAAGTAGAATAGACTAGAATAAAAGAGTAAGGTCAAATAAAAATAACTTCCTTGAAAAAAAGAAAAGAAAAGGATATAAATAAGACATGAGATGAGTACCAGTATGTATAGAAGTTTTAAAATTTGGTAAGAGGCATCTATGAAAAATCCACAGCAAAGATCAAAATGACTAAACTTTACAATGATTTCCAATAAGTCAAGAAGAAGACAGAGACAAATACTAGGCATGGCAAATACATGCCAGCATCATGATCATTATTCCCAAGGTTCTATGCCAAGAAAAAAAGAGAAAAAGGTAGATTTAAAAAATTATACAACATACCCAACAGCAGTTCTTTAAACCAATTCTTTTCATCAAGAAGATACAATTGAAAATAAATAAACCCTTTAATAGGTTATATAGAAATTAACCTGAAAAATGTACAAGTCCTTTATGATGAAAGTTTCAAATTTCTATTAAAGGACAGATAGGTATAGGAAGTACTGAATAAATGAATAGTGAGATACTCTTCTAACAGAATGTCTGAACATTGTGAAATTGTCAGTTTCTCCCTAATTTAATTAGTTAAGTCAATGAAATTCCTATAGTAATCACAATACAAAGGTTGTGGTAATGTTAAAATCCTCTTTTTAATTCATCAGAGTTGCTGTGCTGTAACATATAGGCTAGTGACTTACTGTCAAGACTTGAGGCTGCCACATTGTGATGGCCTCTATCCCACAAAAAACTCTCCTTTATTCCCATAAGGATGCATTTATGAGGGTTTTATTTTGGCATTGTTGAGAGTGGCAAATAGTGGAGGCAGCTAGGTATTCATTACCCAGGAACTACATGAGTAAAATTGGTACTTATAGATGATTGAATGTAATATGAAACACATACCAAGCATTGTAAATGATGAACAATACTTATATATAACAATATACTATAAAGATTTCAGAAATACAATGCTGAGGATCAAAATAAGAAACAAGACAGTTGATAGCTCGGTATCATTTATATAAATTAAAATTAATGCATAAACTTGTACTGTACATACTTACCTCAAAGATGCATTTTTAGATGAATAACTATGAAAGATTCATATGAATAACAGGTCTTATATATAGTAAGATGGGTGTTTGTGTTGATAAGGAAAGTGAAGTTAAGAATGGAGTATAAAAGAGAAAAAAATTTAAATGTGTAATAGTGTATACTTCAACAGTTACATTTTGAACTGGGGCAGTATTATAATATCAAGTCAGTTCTTTGCAAGTGATACCCTATTACAGTACTCTTAAATTGCTTCCACCTGCATGTCACATTGTCAGATAAATTCCAGTTCAGTTCACTCGTTCTGTTGTGTCCGACTTTTTGCAACCCCATGAATCGCAGCACTCCAGGCCTCCCTGTCCATCACCAATCCTGGAGTTCACTCAAACTCACGTCCATCGAATTGGTGATGCAATCCAGCCATCTCATCCTCTGTCATCCCCTTCTCCTCCTGTCCCCAATCCGACCCAGCATCAGAGTCTTCCAATGAGTCAACTCGTCGCATGAGGTGGCCAAAGTACTGGAGTTTCAGTGTTAGCATCAGTCCTTCCAAAGAACACCCAGGACCGATCTCCTTTAGAATGGACTGGTTGGATCTCCTTGCAGTCCGAGGGACTCTCAAGAGTCTTCTCCAGCACCCCGGTTCAAAAGCATCAGTTCTTCAGCGCTCAGCTTTCTTCACAGTCCAACTCTCACATCCATACATGACCGCTGGAAAAACCGTAGCCTTGGCTAGACAGACCTTTGTTGGCAAAGTAATGTCTCTGCTTTTGAATATGCTATCTAGGTTGGTCATAACTTTCCTTCCAAGGAGTAAGCGTCTTTTAATTTCCTGGCTGCAATCACCATCTGCAGTGATTTTGGAGCCCCAAAATATAAAGTCTGACACTGTTTCCATTATTTCCCTATTTATTCACCATGAAGTGATGGGACCAGATGCCATGATATTAGTTATCTGAATGTTGAGCTTTAAGCCAACTTTTTCACTCTCCTCTTTCACTTTCATCAAGAGGCTTGATGTACTTCTTCACTTTCTGCCATAAGGATGGTGTCATCTGCATATCTGAGGTTATTGATATTTCTCCCGGCAATCTTGATTCCAGCCTGTGCTTCTTCCAGTTCAGCATTTCTCATGATGTACTCTCCACCTAAGTTAAATAATCAGGGTGACAATATACAGCCTTGATGTACTCCTTTTCCTATTTGGAACTGGTCTGTTGTTCCATGTACAGTTCTAACTGTTGCTTCCTGACCTGCATATAGGTTTCTCAAGAGGCAGATCAGGTGGTCTGGTATTTCCATCTCTTTCAGAATTTTCCACCGTTTATTGTGATCCACAGAGTCAAAGGTTTTGACATAGTCAATAAAGCAGAAATAGATGTTTTTTCTGGAACTCTCTTGCTTTTTTGATGATCCTCTTTGCTTTAANTCAGGTGGTCTGGTATTTCCATCTCTTTCAGAATTTTCCACCGTTTATTGTGATCCACAGAGTCAAAGGTTTTGACATAGTCAATAAAGCAGAAATAGATGTTTTTTCTGGAACTCTCTTGCTTTTTTGATGATCCTCTTTGCTTTAACTTTGACCATAGTCTTTTCTATTTTGATTCTCCAAAACAGATAAGGCCATTGTGTGGCCTGACACATACACCAAAGACCTCAAAAAGAACTACTAGTTTTCAAGTTGTAGAAGTTATGTGGCAATTTTGTCAAGATTTTCAGGGTAAATATACTTCTATAGGAAATTCCCAGCAAACTTTTGATAAATGCTAATGGTAAGAATACAAAAAAGAACTGTACAAAAAAGATCTTCACAACCAAGAAAATCACAATGGTGTGATCACTCACCTAGAACCAGACATCCTGGAATGTGAAGTCAAGTGGGCTTTAGAAAGCATCACTATGAACAAAGCTAGTGGAGGTGATGGAATTCCAGTTGAGCTATTTCAAATCCTGAAAGATGATGCTGTGAAACTGCTTCACTCAATATGCCAGCAAATTTGGAAAATTCAGCAGTGGCCACAGGACTGGAAAAGGTCAGTTTTCATTCTAATCCCAAAGAAAGGCAATCTCAAAGAATGCTCAAACTACTGTACAATCTCACTCATCTCACACACTAGTAAAGTAATGCTCAAAACTCTCCAAGCCAGGCTTCAGCAATGCGTGAATCG
>SJYV01028175.1:0-10159 GCA_006410875.1 Neotragus pygmaeus
CATTACTTTGCCAACAAAGGTCCGTCTAGTCAAGGCTATGGTTTTTCCAGTGGTCATGTATGCATGTGAAAGTTGGACTGTGAAAAAAGCTGAGCGCCGAAGAATTGATGCTTTGAACTGTGGTGTTGGAGAAGACTCTTAGAGAGTCCCTTGGACTGCAAGGAGATCCAACCACTCCATTCTAAAGGATATCAGTCCTGGGTGTTCTTTGGAAGGACTGATGCTAAAGTTGAAAGTCCAAAACTTTGGCCACCTCATGCAAAGAGTTGACTCATTGAAAAAGACTCTGATGCTGGAGGGATTTGGGACAGGAGGAGAAATGGACAACAAAGAGTGAGATGGCTGGATGGCATCACCGACTCAATGAACAAGAGTTTTGGTGAACTCTGGGAGTTGGTGATGGACAGGGAAGTTGGCGTCCTGCAATTCATAGGGTCAGAAAGATTCGGACACGACTGAGCGACTGAACTGAACTGAGTTATTTTGCTCACACAGCATAGCTGTAGTGGGTGAAGGAAGTTTTTTAAGTGAAATTTAAATGGGCCAAATCAAAATCAATTCAAAATCACTGCTCTTTAAGAGCTCTTTCTTTTATTTAGGTGTGGAATTTGCACTAATTTCCTATAGCTGGTCTAATAAAAACATAAACTTGGTGACAACACAAACTTATTCCCTTATAGTTCTAGACGTCAGAATTCCAAAATTGGAGTCACTGGTTTAAAATTCAGTTCTTTGCCTTTTCCAGCTTTTAGAGGCTGCCCACATTCTTTGGCCCATGATTCCTTACTCTCTTCAAAGCCAGCAACCTTGTTAAGTTTTATGACACTGCATCACTATGATACTCTCCTCCATTTTACTTGTCAGGATGCTTGTGATTAAATTGGGCCCACCGAGATAATAATTTCCCCACCTCAAGATTCTTAATCACATGTAGAAAATCCCTTCTGCCATGTAAGGTAACATGGCTTATTTGGGTGGTGGGTTAAAACAACATATATTTATTCCCTCAAGTTTGAGGGGGCTAGAAGTTTGAAATCAAGATGTTTGCTCCTCTGACATCTCTAGCAGAGAATCCTTCCTGGCTCTTGTAGTTTCTGGCATTTGCCAGCTGTCCTAGCTTGCAGGAGGGTTTTCCAGGTGACTCAGTGGGAAGAATCTGCCTGCAATGCAGAAGATGTCAATTCAATCCCTGGGTTGGGAATATCCTCTGGAGAAGGAAATGGCAACCCACTCCAGTATTCCTGCCTGGAAAATCCCACACACACAGAGGCCTGGAGGCCAATGGTTTATGGGGTTACAAAGAGTCAGACACGACTGAGCACACACTAGCTTGCAGGGTCACCACCCCAGTCACAGGACCATTTTCTTCATGTGTGTATTCACATCGTGCAAGATCATATATTTATATATCCTGAGAGTTAGGATGTGGATAATGTTCATGGGATATTACCACACCTACTACAGAAATATTACCACACTTACTACAGCCAACACATTACTGATACCTAGGAATGCTTTTTGTTGCCAGAACTACCATTATTGGCTGCTGGAGACAAGTTCCTGAAATGGAAATGAGAATTAACTTTGAACAATTGAAACAATTTTATAAAAGGGATTAGAAATTATGAAAGTGAGACTATTATTTGTGTAGCTCAGGCACATTTGGTATTACATGTATTTTGGCTAGTCAGTCCAGAAACTTAACCATTTCACACATTGCTTTTGTAGAATAAATACATGTTGATTTCTCAACTTGCAAAAGAGTCAGACATAACTTAGCTACTAAACACACAGACACATACATATCACCACTTCTTTATCCATTTATCTGCTGGTAGACACTTAGATTGCTTCCATATCTTGATAATTGTAAATAATAATGATATGAACACTGTAGTGCATATATCTTTTTGAACTGGTGTTCTTGGGGTTTTTGTTTGTTTTCTTTCTTTCTTTTTTTTTTTTTTTTTTTTTNACTTCTTTATCCATTTATCTGCTGGTAGACACTTAGATTGCTTCCATATCTTGATAATTGTAAATAATAATGATATGAACACTGTAGTGCATATATCTTTTTGAACTGGTGTTCTTGGGGTTTTTGTTTGTTTTCTTTCTTTCTTTTTTTTTTTTTTTTTTGGAGGGGTATATAGCCAGTAGTGGACTTGCTGGGTCATGTGACAGTTTTATTTTTAGTTTTTGGAGAAACCTCCATATGGTTTCCCACAGTGGCTGCACCAATTTACATTCCCACCAACAGAGTAAAAGGGTGCCATTTTCTCCACATCTATGCCAATATTTGTTATTTGTGTTCTTTATGATGACAATTGATTCTGACAGATATGAGGTGATATCTCATTGTGGTTTTGATTTGCATTTCCCTAATAACAGTGATGCTGAGCATCTTTTCATGTGTCTCAAGACATCTGCATTTCCTGTTTGGGAAAATGCTCAGTTATATCTTCTTAAAAGAAACAAAAGCAAAAATTTAAAAATTGGATCTGATTAAACTTAAAATTTTTTACACAGCAAAGGAAACCATTGTCAAAATGAAAAGGCAACCTACAGAATAGGGGAAAATATTTGCAAATGATAAGACCAAATTGGGGTTAAAATTAAGCAGGTATAAGCAGTTCCTACAACCCAATTTAAAAAAAAAAGAACTGCATTTTCAAAGGTAAAAGTGAGCACTGTCTCCCCTAGGCTTAGGCTAGTGGAAATAATTTTGGGAAGAGGTAGAGAAAGGTGTAAATCAGGGTCATTAGAAAGTTGTGGGATGGAGAGGGCCTTGATGAGTTACTATAATGAGAATGCTTTCTCAGCAAAGGGAAGAAGCTGCTGAAAGGAAAAGGAAAAGATAATCAAAGTAGCTAAAATAAATCCTTGCTTGCTTTAATAATTCTTTCTCAGGTTCAGCTGTCTGGCAAGCATATGCCCTCTTCAAGTCTACTGCTTAAAAAGTCCTCCATTTCAATGTGGCAGAATTCCCTATTCTCAGAAGTTCAGAAAAAAATAATTTGAAATAGCATGAAATGACAATACAGACATGCCTTTGACTGCATGCTTCAATTTCTCTGACTGCAAATAGAACAGAATTTAAACAGAATTGATTGAATATTTGAACAGAAATGATTACTTCTATTTACCCTGTAGGATTTTTATGGACTATGTCTTCCTACTAAATAATGGATAGTGAAACAAATTGCTTTAATCTCTTAAAGGACTTTTCTCTGTCTTAAATCATTTTCAACTTTGTCTCCCTTTTGGAACATTCATATATGCTCACAGAGTAAGCATATTTAAAATGTGGAACCAAAATATAACAGTAAACATATTTGGCAAGGCAACTGATTGTCGCTATGGCAACAATTAATCTGCTTGATATTTAGTCTTTCCATTACTTTTTTGTTGCTATAGTAATGAAACCTTGGATTTCTGACACCATTTCCAAATTCTACTAAACCAAAGCCTCATTCACCCCGCAAGAAGGAGGAAAGGCCAGTATTATTAATGCACAACACGTATCAGGCTCTTTTCTAGGACTAGGACATGGACAACATTTTGCTACATGTTCAGTTCAGTCACTCAGTTGTATCCAACTCTTTGCAACCCCATGCACTGCAGTCCATCACCAGCTCCTGGAGCTTACTCAAACTCATATCCATTGAGTCAGTGATGAAATGCAACCATCTCATCCTCCGTTGTCCCCTTCTCCTCCTGCATTCAATCTTTCCCAGAATCAGAGTCTTTTCCAATCAGTCAGCTCTTCGCATCAGAGGGCCAAATTATTGGAGGTTCAGCTTCAGCATCAGTCCTTCCATTTCAGGACTAATTTGCTTTAGGATTGACTGGTTTGATCTCTTTGCTGTCCAAGGCACTCTCAAGAGTCTTCTCCAACACCACAGATCAAAAGCATCAATTCTTCTGCTCTCAGCTTTCTTTATAGTTCAACTCTCACATCCATACATGACTACTGGAAAAACCATAGCTTTGACTAGATGGATCTTTGACATCTACATGTTAATTAAACTAAAAAACATGCTTTAAAAGTAGAAAAATATCTAGCAGAAAGCTAAGAAAGTAGAACAAAAGTAAAGCAATAATTTTGTCATTAAGACTCAGACTTTTATACTAGACCTGTATAAAAGCAGCTTTAATTTATGAGATGTTGAACTTAAATCAAATAGTAATGGATAAAGGAGAATATTTTTGTTTCTTTTTAGAGGAAATAAACAGGAAAATAATGGCAATTAAGAGCCACAGAAATTATTAAGAAAATTTCTTGGGGTTTTGAGGGGCTTTTGTGTTTAAGAAAATATTAAATGGAGAGTGGCCAAGATGGCAGAGTGGAAAGACCCTGAGCTCACAGTCTCTCACACACACACAAAATCACAACTAACCACAGAACAACTATTGATGAAAAAACTGGCACCTATCGAAAAAGATGTACAGCAAAAGATATAAAGGAGAAACTTCAGTGAGATGGTTCAGAGAGGCAGATTAACAGTAATCAAATCCCATGCCCTGCCAGTGGATAATCCACAAAATGGAGAATGATTATATTGCAGAGCTTTTCCCACAGGAGAGACAGTTCTGAGCCCCACACCAGGCTCTGTAGCCTGGGAATCTGGACAAGCCCCCAGAGCATTTGATTCTGAAGGCCAGTAGGGATTAACTACAGGAGCTCCACATGACTGAAGCTAATAGAAAAGTCACTCTTAAAGGGTGCACACAAAACCTCACACACATACAAGAAGGCAGGGCAAAATCAATAATTTGATAGCAGCCTGGAAGGGAGAAATATCAATAACCTCAGATATGTAGATGACACCACCCTTATGGCAGAAGGTAAAGAGGAACTAAAAAGCCTCTTGATGAACGTGAAAGAGGAGAGTGAAAAAGTTGGCTTAAAGCTCAACATTCAGAAAATGAAGATCATGGCATCCGGTCCCAGCACTTCATGGGAAATAGATGGGGAAACAGTGGAAACAGTGTCAGACTATTTTTCTGGGCTCCAAAATCACTGCAGATAGTGATTGCAGCCATGAAATTAAAAAACGCTTACTCTTTAGAAGAAAAGTTAAGAGCAACCTATATAGTATATTCAAAAGCAGAGACATTACTTTGGTGACTAAGGTCCGTCTAGTCAAGGCTATGGTTTTTCTAGTGGTCATGTATGGATGTGAGAGTTGGACTGTGAAGAAGGCTGAGTGCCGAAGAATTGATGCTTTGAACTGCGGTGCTGGAGAAGACTCTTGAGAGTCCCTTGGACTGCAAGGAGATCCAACCAGTCCATTCTGAAGGAGATCAGCCCTGGAATTTCTTTGGAGGGAATGACGCTAAAGCTGAAACTCCAGTACTTTGGGCACCTCACGTGAAGAGTTGACTCATTGGAAAAGACTCTGACGCTGGGAGGGATTGGGAGCAGGAGGAGAAGGGGAGGACCGAGGATGAGATGGCTGGATGGCATCACGGACTCAATGGACGTGAGTCTGAGTGAACTCCGGGAGTTGGTGATGGACAGGGAGGCCTGGCGTGCTGCGATTCATGGGGTTGCAAAGAGTCGGACACAACTGAGCAACTGAACTGAACTGGACCAGATCTACCAGCTATTCTTGGAAAGTCACCTGGAGAGGCAGGAAGAGAGAAGTGTGGCTTACCCTGGGGATACAGATACTGGTATCAGACATACTGGGGAACATTCAATGACATTAACACTGCTGCTGTAAGCAGTTGACATTTTGGCTCACTAATGTCAAAACCTAGCAACACCCAACAACCTAGAGGTGACAGTGCTGGGATACTTTGGGTCAAACAACTAGCTGGGAAGGGACACAGACCTACCCATCAGCAGACAGGTTGACTAACCACTAAAGAGCCCACAACCAGCTCTGGACACATCCCTAGACAGAGTTCAGCCCACAAAAGTATAGGACCCACATGACTCACCATTGGACAGGCACTGGATCTCTAGACCAGCTTTCCCCACCAGTAGACAACCAGAGGCAAGGAAACCATGATCCCACAACATAGGGCAGACTCTACCCTGGGAACAGCTGGACCCTGGCCTGCCCACTGGCAGGGCAATACCACATGTAGGACAGTAAAGACACCATACTCAACTGTGTCAGAAATTGACACTCCCTACCAAGGATCTGAACTCCAAGGATCCTGGACCAAGACTCTAGGAACTGGCTCTGTGTTCCAGAGATCTGGAAATAATGCATAAATATTGTTTCACCTGCTAGTGGGTGGGCAACAACTCTAAGTCTTTGTAACCATGACTCTGCCCACCAGTCAACCCACAAATTCCCTGAGGACACAATTGCTACCTTGCAATTAGGCAGCAAGAAATATCTGCATATTTGAATTAGACTAGGGCCCAACAAAGCCTATTAGACCACTCACATCATCAGCCCACAACACAAGAATTCATGAAGCCCTCTCAGTGGGAACCTCTAGAGGATATAGCTTGAGTGACAAGAGGGAAGTGCACTGCTAGAACACATAGGATATCTCCCACAGAGAGCCACTTCTTCAAGGTTGAGAAGTGTAACTAACTCACCACATACATAAAAATACAAACAGCAATTAGACAAAATGAGGTGGCATAGGATTATGTTCCACATGAAAGAGCAAAGCAAAACCTCAGAAGAGCCAAGTGAAGTGTCTACCTGAGAAAGATGAATGACCACAAAGATGATCAAAGAACACAGGAGGAGAATGGATGTACAGAGCAATAAATTAGAAAAATTAAACAAAGAGCTATAAAATATAAGAAGCAACCAACCAGAGTTGAAGAATACAATAACTGGAATGAAAAATACACTAGAAGGAATCAATAGTAGGCTAAATGATGCAGAAGAACAGATCATCAAGCAGGTGGAGTAATGGAAATCAATACTGCAGAACAAAAAAAAAGAAAAAAATGAATGTAAAGTAATGAGGACAGTTTAAGAGACCTTTGGGACAACAGCAAGCACATTAATATTTGCATTATAGGGGTCCCAGAAAGAGACAAAAGAAAGGGCCTCAGAAAATATTTGAAGAGGTAATACCTGAAAACACTTCCCTAATGTGGGAAAGAAAATAATCACAAGTCCAGGAAATATGAGAATCCCATACAGAATTACCCAAAAAAGAGATGTACAAGGGCACCTTATATACAAAATGACAAAAGTTAAAGATAAAGAGAGACTACTAAAGGCAATAAGGGAAAAGTGGCAAATAACATCCAAGGGAACTACCATAAGGCTATCTGCTGACTTTTCAGTAGGAAATCCACAGGCCAGAACAAAATGGCATGATATATTTAAAGTAATGAAAGGGAAAAACCTACAACCAAGAATACTCCACCCAGCAAGGCTCTCCTTCAGATTTGATGGAGAAATCAAAGGCTGTGGAGAAAAGCAAAAGCTAAAAGACTTCAGCACCACTATACCAGCTTTACAAAAAATATAAAAGGAAATTTTCTAGGTTAAAAAAAAAAGGCTGCAACTAGAAACAAGAAAATTATGGAATGAAAAAGCTCATCAGTAAGGCAAGCATACAGTAAAGATGGGGAATCATCCATGCACAAACTAGTAGGGAGGTTAAAAGACAAAAGTAGTAAAATTATCCTGATCCACCATAAGCAGTTAAGGGATACACAAAACAATTAGAAGGAAATATGATATCAAAAACAGCAATCACGAGTGGAGGAGAGTACAAATGTGGAATATTTAAAAAGCAATTGAAAAAATAAAATACATTTGAAACTAAGAGATTAGTAACTATATATAGAGAGAGAGAAAATTTGAGCAAGAAGGGAAGAGACAGAGAGAGAGGGATAAAGACAGGAGGAGGGAGACTGATATACCAAAACCTCATGGTAATTGCAGGCCAAATATCTATGGTAGATATACACTCAGAAAAAGGAAAAGGAATCCAGACACAACACTAAAATTAGTCATCAAATCACAAGATTTAAAAAAAAATAGATAAAAATAGACCTACAAAAGCATATCTTAAATAACAAACTGGCAACAACAATATACATATCAATAATTACCTGCAATGTAAATGGACTAAATATTTCAATCAAAAGACAGACTGGTTGAATAGATTAAAAAAAAAAAATCAAGACCTGTACATATGTTGCCTACAAGAGACTCACTTCAGATCTAGAGACACATACAGACTGAAAATGAGGGGTTAAAAAATATTGTTCCAATATAATGGAAATCTTAAGAAGGCTGCACTCACTTCAGTTCAGTTCAGTCACTCAGTCGTGTCCAACTCTTTGTGACCCCATGAATCGCAGCACACCAGGCCTTCCTGTCCATCACCAACTCCCGGAGTGCACTCAGACTCATGTCCATCATGATGCTTTCCAGCCATCTCATCCTCTGTCATCCCCTTCTCCTCCTGCCCCCAATCCCTCCCAGCATCAAAGTCTTTTCCAATGAGTCAACACTTCACATGAGGTGGCCAAAGTATTGGAGTTTACACTTTAGCATCAGTCCTTCCAATGAACACCCAGGACTGATCTCCTTTATAATGGAGTGGTTGGATCTCCTTGCAGTCCAAGGGACTCTCAAGAGTCTTCTCCAACACCACAGTTCAAAAGCATCAATTCTTCGGTGCTCAGCTTTCTTCACAGTCCAACTCTCACATCCATACATGACCACTGGAAAAACCGTAGCCTTGACTAGATGGATCTTTGTTGGCAAAGTAATGTCTCTGCTTTTTAATATGCTATCTAGGTTGGTCATAGTTTTCCTTTATATCCATATCAAAAAAGAATTTAAAAGAGATCTTATTGTAAGACACAAAAAATGACACTATATAATGAGTTAAGGATCAATTCAAGAAGAAGATATAACAATTGTAAATAGATGCCCATGCAATGTAAGAAACTCCCATATATAAGAGAAATCTTAACAGACTTAAAAGGAGAAATATTAATTAACACAATAATAGTGGCGGATTTCAGCACTCTGCTTACATCAATGGACAGATCATCTAGATAGAAAAATCAATAAGGAATCACAGGCTTAAAATGACACTTTAGACCGGATGGAATTAATGGATACTTCTGGAGTATTCCTATTTTTGCATTCCAGTCCCCTGTGATGAAAAGAACATCTTTTGGGGGTGTTAGTTCTAGAAGGTCTTGTACGTCTTCATAGAATCATACAACTTCAGCATTACTGGCCAGGGCATAGATTTGGATAACTGTAATATTGAATGGTTTGCCATAGAAATGAACAGAGATCATTCTGTCATTTTTGAGATTGCATCCAAGTACTGCATTTCAGACTCTTTTGTTGACTATGATGGTTACTCCACTTTTTCTAAGGGATTCTTGCCAACAGTAGTGTATATAATGATCATCTGAGTTAAATTCATCCATTCTAGTACATTTTAGTTCACTGATTCCTAAAGTGCAGCTGTTTACTTTTTTTTTTCCACTGTTTAATCTTGTCATCTCCTGTTTGATGACTTCCAATTACCATAGAGTAGGAAGTCAAGAAACACCTGGAGTAACAGGCCAATTTGGCCTTGGAGTAGAGAATGAAGCAGGGAAAAGAGTTTTGCCAAGAGAACACACTGGTCAGAGCAAATACCCTCTTCCAACAACACAAGAGAAGACTCTACATATGTAAATCACCAGATGGTCAACACCAAAATCAGGCTGATCATATTCTTTGCAGCCAAAGATGGGGAAGCTCTATATAGTCAGCAGAAAAAAGACTGGGAACTGACTGCAGCTCAGACCATGAACTCCTTATTGTCAAATTCAGACTTAAATTGATGTAGGGAAAACCACTAGACCATACAGGTATGACCATAATCAAATCCCTTACAATAATACAGTGGAAGCGATAAATAGATTTAAGGGAATAGATCTGATAGACAGAGTGCCTGATGAACTATGGACAGAGTTTGTGACATTGTAGAAGAGACAGGGATCAAGACCATCCTCACAAAAAAGAAATGCAAAAAAGCAAAATGGCCTCTAAGGAGGCCTTACAAATAGCTGTGAAAAAAAGAAAAGTGAAAAGCAAAGGAGAAAAGGGAAGATATACCCATTCGAATGCAGAGTTCCAAAGAATAGCAAGAAGAGATAAGAAAGCCTTCCCCAGTGATCAGTGCAAAGAAATAGAGGAAAATCATAGAG
>SJYV01028178.1:0-39514 GCA_006410875.1 Neotragus pygmaeus
AAGAATTGATGCTTTTGAACTGTGGTGTTGGAGAAGACTCTTGAGAGTCCCTTGGACTGCAAGGAGATCCAACCAGTCCATTCTGAAGGAGATCAGCCCTGGGATTTCTTTGGAAGGAATGATACTAAAGCTGAAACTCCAGTCCTTTGGCCACCTCATGCGAAGAGTTGACTCACTGGAAAAGACTCTGATGCTGGGAGGGATTGGGGGCAGGAGGAGAAGGGGACAACCGAGGATGAGATGGCTGGATGGCATCACTGACTCAATGGACATGAGTCTGAGTGAACTCTGGGAGTTGGTGACGGACAGGGAGGCCTGGCATGCTGCGATTCATGGGGTCACAAAGAGTCGGACACGACTGAGTGACTGAACTTAACTGAGGACATCCAACTTTCCCTGCCTTTGGTCACTGTCACTCCTGGTTCTTGGCCTTTAGATTCAGACTGGAACTTATACATTTGCCTCATCAATTCTTAGATCTTTGGACTCTTACTGAATTATACCACTGACTTTCCTGTTTGCCAGTTTGCAGACAGTAGCTTATTGGATTTCTTGACCTCCATATCCTTGAGAGTAAATCCCTATAACAAATCTCTTATATCATTACGGAGAGAGAAATTTTTTATTAAATTTAAAAATCAGATTGTTTTTTGTGTGTAAAGTGTGAGGAAGCTACTGAAGTCAAGAAATATCCTATACTGGTTTGTGACAAAATTCTGATTCTGATTTCATTAAAAATGTTAACTACTTCATTTCAATGGGCTTCCCTAGTGGCTCAAACTGTAGGAAATCTGCCTTCAATGCAGAAGACTCGGATTCAACCCCTAGGTCTGGAAAATTCACTGGAGAAGGGAATGGCAACCCACTCTAGTATTCTTGCCTGGAGATTTCCATGGACAGAGGAGCCTGATGGGCTACAGTCCATGGGGTCACGAAGAGTCTGACAGGACTTGTCACTTTCACT
This sequence comes from Neotragus pygmaeus, assembly GCA_006410875.1. Lineage (NCBI taxonomy): Eukaryota > Metazoa > Chordata > Mammalia > Artiodactyla > Bovidae > Neotragus > Neotragus pygmaeus. Next base: position 965 of record SJYV01028178.1, read on the forward strand.
TTTCATTTCAGTAACTGTGCAGTACCCCCAAGTCTGCCAGAAACAATGCTCAGTAACGAGCATGCAAAGATGAAAAACAATGTGCTCTACCATCTGGGAATTTACTATCTAATTGAATAAAGAAACACACAGACAAATAATTTTGAGAAAACTGAGCGACTTCCCTTTCACTTTTCACTTTCGTGCATTGGAGAAGGAAATGGCAACCCACTCCAGTGTTCTTGCCTGTAGAGTCCCAGGGACGGGGAGCCTGGTGAGCTGCAATCTGTGGGGTTGCACAGAGTCAGACACCACTGAAGTGACTTAGCAACAGTGGAGAAGGAAATGGCAACCCACTCCCATATTCTTGCCTGGAGAATCCCATGGACAGAGAAGCCTGGGGGGCTACAGTCCAGGGAGTTGTAAAGAGTCAGAAATGACTGAGGAACAAAAAACACATACCAAGCACTAATAAGACACAAACTCAGAGCAAGGGCACTTGTCCTAGTCCAGCAGATGAATATCTTTATGGAGAACACACTGTCTAATATAAATCTTAAATGTAGGTAATGAGTTAGATAAGTAAATATTAGGAGCTATCATGTTTTAGGCAAGAGAAAAATATGAGCAAATGTAGGTAATTGTTAAAGACATAGGTGTGTTTGAGGAACCAGTGACATATCTATCAAACTGTAACAGGCTGGATTGTAAGGCCAGGGAAGCAAGCCAGGACTGTGATTTAAGTGACAGGTTGTATGCCACGTAGATGATCACAATAGAGCCATAGCTGTGCTAAAATGGAAAGGTCAGTTTCATGTTGTAGATAAATCACTATGGCAACAACGCAGACTGGATTCTATGGATGCAAGTCAAGGGACGTGGCTTTTCTTTGCATCCAATAAAGGAAATAAGCCCAGGTTAAAATGTGACAAATATACTGAATCTTATATAGTTGAATAGTTTTCATTGAGATGCTACAATATATAACTTATTACATATCATAAATATCTATATAAATATATACAAATGCAGAAAAGTTTCAGTTCTGATAGTATAAAAAAAACTTACAAGGAGTTTACACAGAAAAAAAAAAAAAGGATTGCTGAAATTATGACTGTTTTCAACCAAATTTCTAGTTGTCTCTTTTCCACTTAATTTCTTAGGATAGAGGATGTGTGTGTGTGTGTGTGCGTGTGTGTGTGTATTTGATGTGTCACCTTCATTCTCAGAGCAGAATTTCCTTGGACAAGGAAAGAATTTTGTATGCATCTAGGATAAGTACTAAACAGCTAAAAATTTCAGTGAGAATTAATCAAAACTGTAAAAATTAACTTTTCTCTGCAAGTAAATTAAAACATGATAAACCAAGGTAATAAGATATGAATGTAGAAATGTCAGTAGCTTTGGAATAAAGTAGTTTGGTAATATTTCTGAGAAATGACTGTCTACTTAATTAATTTTATTAGTATAATAAAGCAATGGTGATCATATATCGTTTTCATTTAACTAGATTTGGGGGCATCCACATTTAAAACATTCAGATATAAAATATTTTGAAGGAGTTTCAGATGTAAAACTAATTTTCCTTCTCACAATTAATCCATTTGCTGCTGTTTCTTACTGCCTCTGCTTTCTGATATTCTGCCAAGCCTGTGAATTTTGCTGCTATTGATTTAGTCTTTTTTTTCTTTTTCATCGTCAATATTTTACTACAGTATCTAGATTGTTTCTCAACTCTAATTTTGCTAATTGTTACAGTTTTGGCTTCCTCTTGGATTCTAAACTGGGCTACTTCAAATATTTAACCCCTGATTATGTCCTTTTTCAAGATAGCCAGGATCACCCATATAAAGGCCATAATAAGGCATTAGTATGAGAGTTTGTGTTTGTGTGTGAGTGTGTGTGAAGTTATTATCATTCTTAGAGTGCTTGAATGGAAATTCAAAAGTGTTCTCTCAGATATGAACTATAGTAATTCAAAAGATCACTGAAAACAAAATCTCTGAAATAAACAGCTGCTTTTATAATTTTCTGAGTTTTAAAATTTCACCTCTTGAGCTAGACATCCTGGTGTGAAGTGCCCTAGTTTTGGGGAAAAATAACTCAGCATTGACTGTGGAGGCATGCTGTAGATTTTTGTCTTAAATCTTCACAGTCACTGAGTATTCTTTTTTTACTCCAGAGAAGAAAGACAGACAATTCACTAAGTGGAAGTTATCTTTTTCTCCAACTAGAAACCAATGCTTAACCAGTGAAACAAAAGCTTTGCAAATATACTCTCATGGTGCTAGAAATTTAATAACATACTATAGAAACAGCTTACTGTTTTTTTTTTTTAATAGTACATAATGTTATGTTTTATTCCAATATTTTGCACTTATTCTTGAATGGATTGAGGAGAGCTGGAAAAAAGTCTACTCCACACACAATTATTAACTAGGAAATAAATATTTATTTTCTTTAAAAGGTCCATTGCTTATTCTCTTTCAGTGTCAATTTTATTTTCTATGAAATGTATATAAGGATAATTATAATAATTATGATAAAAATAATAGTATGTACCTTCTATTTTTATGAGGAATAAGTAAGAAAGAACTGTTAGTGATATGTCTTTCACAATGAAATATTTAAGAAGTTTTAGCAGTTACTAACTGGAGAAGGCAATGGCACCCCACTCCAGTACTCTTGCCTGGAAAATCCCATGGATGGAGGACCCTGGTAGGATGCAGTCCATGGAGTCGCTAAGAGTTGGACATGACTGGGCGACTTCGCTTTCACTTTTCACTTGCATGCATTGGAGAAGGAAATGGCAACTCACTCCAGTGTTCTTGCCTGGAGAATCCCAGGGATGGGCGAGCCTCATGGGCTGCTGTCTATGGGGTCACACAGAGTTGGACATGACTGAAGTGACTTAGTAGCAGCAGCAACAACCCTAATTGAATACTACATCTTGCGGAGGGAGTGGGGTTCAGGATAGGGAACACGTGTATACCTGTGGCAGAGTCATGTTGAATGTATGGCAAAACCAATACAATATTGTAAAATAATTAACCTCCAATTAAAATAAATTTATATTTTTTAAAAAAGATAGCAGTTCACAAAGAAATTAACGTGAATCCATCAGCAAAAGTTTGAGTAATCCTTCTTCCTCTGACTGCACTAATTTCAATCAATGTTGTCAGCCCCCACTCTGGAGAAGGATCGAGAGATGATTCTTTCTAAAACCAGTAAGCCAAACATCAGTTATCTAGTGACAGGAGCTGGCCTCTGAGTGTTACAAACACTGAGAAATCAATAAATAGCACTGGAAAAGTATTGTGATGGATACTGCTGGTTTCAAAATCAATCATATTTAATGTTATTTAATAACACTGGTGATTTGATTCTCACTGTGCGTTAAATTTCTGAGTGAAACATTCCTTTCGCAAGACTATATTACCTACCACTCAAAGATTTGGAATAGCAATATATTATGTTACTATTAAAGCTTCCCTGGTGGCTCAGATGGTAAAGCGTCTGCCTGCAATATGGGAGACCCAAGTTCGATCCCTGAGTTGGGAAGATCTCCTGGAAAAGGAAATGGCAACTCACTCCAGTATTCTTGCCTGGAGAATCAGACAGACAGAGGAGCATGGTAGACTATAGTCCTAGGGGTTGCAAAGAGTTGGACTCGACTGAGAGACTTCAGTTCAGTTCAGTTCAGTTCATTTCAGTCACTCAGTCATGTCCGACTCTTTGTGACCCCATGAACTGCAGCACACCGGCCTCCCTGTCCATCATCCACTCCCAGAGTCCACCCAAACCCATATCCATTGAGTCGGTGATGCCATCTTATCCTCTGTCATCCCCTTCTCCTCCTGCTCTTAATCTTTCCCACTATCAGGGTCTTTTCAAATGAGTCAGCTCTTCGCATCAGGTGGCCAAAGTATTGGAGTTTCAGCTTCAACATCAGTCCTTCGAATGAACACGCAGGACTGATCTCCTTTAGGATGGACTGGTTGGATCTCCTTGCAGTCCAGGGGACTCTCAAGAGTCTTCTCCAACACCCCAATTCAAAAACATCAATTCTTTGGCACTCAGCTTTCTTTAGAGTCCAACTCTCACATCCGTATACTACCACTGGAAAAACCATAGCCTTGACTAGACGGACCTTGTTGACAAAGTAACATCTCTGCTTTTTAATATGCTGTCTAGGTTGGTCATAACTTTCCTTCCATACAATAAGCATCTTTTAATTTCCTGGCTGCAGTCACTATCTGCAGTGATTTTGGAGCCCAGAATAATAAAGTCAGCCACTGTTTCCCCATCTATTTGCCATGAAGTGATGGAACCGAATGCCATGATCTTTGTTTTCTGAATGTTGAGCTTTAAGCCAACTTTTTCACTCTCCTTTTTCACTTTCATCAAGAGTCTCTTTAGTTCTTCTTCACTTTCTCCTATAAGGGTGGTGTCACTGCATATCTGAGGTTATTGATATTTCTCCCAGCAATCTTGATTTCAGCTTGTGCTTCCTCCAGCCCAGTGATTCTCATGATGTACTCTGCATGTTATTATTAGCCTATTCATTATCTATTGGCTGCTATAGAAAATAACAACCTCCATAATGGCCACAGACTAAGTTCAGCATGTTTGTGTCAAAAGAGTCTGGAATTACACCTCGCCTCTAGCTTTTGTTCCCACCCTGTCATAACTTGCTGCCACAGAGTGGAAGAGGTAGAGAAGTATTTTTAACTGGTGTTGAAAGATATACTTAGTCTAGAACAAAATGAAATTTTGATAATGTGAGCTAAAAAAACAAGCAATAAAAAACACAAAGCAAAAAGTTTCAATTTTATTTCTTTCACTTCTTTACTTAATCAACCACCTAATTATTTTCATTTCAAATTTTATGATTAGTAGGAGGAGGAAAGTGGAAGTATTAGTGTAGTCATGTCCTACTTTTGCCAACTCCGTGATGCCATGGACTGTAGTCCATCAAGCTCCCCTGGCCATAGAATTCTCCAGGCAGAAATACTGGAGTTGGTAGCCATTTCCTTTTCCAGGGAATCTTCCTCACTCAGGGACTGAACCCAGGTCTTCTGCATTGCAGGCAGATTCTTTATTGTCTGAACCACCAGAACTGTTCAAATTTTTTTTTTTTCCAAATGAGAATACTTTTGAGAGTGAAATGGGGTGCTATCAATAAGTGTAGAACAGGTATAATTATACCTGATCTGGGGAAACCAGGACATTGGACCATCTGTACATAGGAGCTACATTCCAATGTTTGACATTGTGCATCTATTATATTCATAACAGCCTTTGGATTATTTTGAAGTCCACTTTCTTGACTCATCTACTTATTATATCTGTTAAACCAGTAAGAGCCTGCCTGTTATTACAAATCAGGCTGAAGCTGAAAAACTAGTCAAGAGGTGTTCAGTATCATTGATTAACCTACTCATTACTCCAAGGAAAAAGCACTTTTCCTTTGATAATTCATTGCAATATGTTATCATAGCAGCATTAAGAGCAACCTACTACCATTTCTTTCCAATAGTGACAGTAAGACTAGATCTAGTGACATTCCCTTTCAGACATTTAATCTGATATATATACACTTTTAAAACTTGAAAACAAGTTACATTCATTACTGAAATAGAATAAGCTATCACTATGAATTACTTGAACTCATGTAGCCATCTACAAGCCAAAGATACCTATTTCCAGGGCAATACAGTAAAGAAAACACAGAACCAACACTTCTCAGCTATTATATGTATGAAAACTAAAGGACCAAATAATGATGGGTAGGTATAAACCTAAACATTTATTATACAGTCAACATTACAATAAAGAAAAAATTACCTCTACAATGTCAATGATTTCTAGTAATCTTTTCTCTACTTCCAAATGTCCATAAATATTAAATCATTTCCACAAAAATCGCAATTAGAATATACACATTTATTAATAATACAGTTTAATCTTCAGTTCAGCTCAGTTCAGTCACTCAGTCGTATTTGACTATTTGCAGCCCCATGGAATGCAGCACTCCAGGCCTCCCTGTCTATCACCTACTCACACTCATGTCCATCGAGTCGGTGATACCATCCAACCATCTCATCCTCCGTCATCCTTTTCTCCTCCCAAGGTGAATCTTTCCTAGCATTAGAGTCTTTTCAAATGACTCAGTTCTTTGCATCAGGTGGCCAAAGTATTGGGGTTTCAGCTTCAGAATCAGTCCTTCAAATGAATATTCAGGACTTATTTCCCTTAGGATGGACTGGTTGGAACTCCTTGCACCAGAACTCCAAGGGATTCTCAAGAGTCTTCTCCAACAACATAGTTCAAAACCAGCAATACTTCACTGCTCAGCTTTCTTTATAGTCCAAATTTCACATCCAAATTTCACAAAGTCACATAGATGACTACTAGAAAAAACTTATCCTTGACTAGATGGACCTTTGTTGGCAAAGTAATGTCTCTGCTTTTTAATATGCTGTCTAGATTGGTCATAACATTCCTACCAAGGAGTAAGAGTCTTTTAATTTCATGGTTGCAGTCATCATCTACGTGATTTTGGAGTCCCCCAAAATAAAGCCTGTCACTGTTTCCATTATTTCTCCATCTATTTGCCATTAAGTAATGAGACCAGATGCCATGATCTTAGTTTTCTGAATGTTGAGCTTTAAGCCAGCTTTTTCACTCTCCTCTTTCACTTTCAAGAGGATCTTTAATTCTTCTTCACTTTCTGCCATAAGGGTGGTGTCATCTGCATATCTGAGCTTATTGATATTTCTTCCAGCAACCTTGATTCCAGTTTGTGTGTCATCCAGCCCAGCGTTTCACTTGATATACTCTGCATAAAAGTTAAATAAGCAGAGTGACAATAAACAGCCTTGATGTACTCTTTTCCCTATTTGGAACAAGTCTTTTTTTCCATGTCCACTTCTAACTGTTGCTTTTTGACCTGCATACAGATTTCACAAGAGGCAAGTCAGGTGGTCTGGTTTTCCCATCTTTTTCAGAATTTTCCACAGTTTGTGGTGAATCACACAGTCAAAGGGTTTGGCACAGTCAATAAAGTAGAAATAGATGTTTTTCTGGAACTGTTTTGCTTTTTTGATAATCCAAGGAATAGTGGCAATTTGATCTCTCATTCCTCTGCCTTTCTAAAACCATCTTAAATATCTGGAATTTCATGGTTCACGTACTGTTAAAGCCTGGCTTGGAGAATTTTGAGCATCACTTACTGGCATGTGAGATGAGTGCAGTCGTGTGGTAGTTTGTGCATTCTTTGGCATTGCCTTTCTTTGGGATTGGAATGAAAACTGACCTTTCCCTGTCCTGTGGCAACTGCTGCGTTTTCCAAATTTGCTGGCATATTGAGTGCAGCACTTTCACAGCATCATCTTTCAGGATTTGAACTAGCTCAACTGTAATTCCATCAGCTCCACTAGCTTTGTTCTTAGTGATGCTTTCTAAGGCCCACTTGACTTCACATTTCAGGAAGTCTGGCTTAGGTGAGTGATCATACCATCATGATTATCTAGGTCATGAAAATCTTTTTTGCATAGTTCTTCATAGTATTTTTGGCACCTCATCTTAATATCTTCTGCTTTTGTTAGGTCCATACTATGTCTGTCCTTTATTGAGACCATCTTTGCATGAAATGTTCCCTTGGTATCTCTAAATTTCTTGAAGAGATCTGTAGTCTTTCTGATTCTATTGTTTTCCTCTACTTCTTTGCACTGATCACTGAAGAAGGCTTTCTTTTCTCGCCTTGCTATACTTTGGAACTCTGCGTTCATTGCATATATCTTTCCTTTTCTCCTTTGCTTGTTCCTTCTCTTCTTTTCACAGCTATTTGTAAGGCCTCCTCAGACAGCCATTTTGATTTTTCCCCCCCTTGGGGATGCTCTTAATCCCTGTCTCCTGCACAAAGTCACAAACCTCCATCCATAGTTCATCAGGCACTCTGTCTATCAGATCTAGCCCCTTAAATCTATTTCTCACTTCCACTGTACAGTCATAAGGGATTTGATTTAGGTTATATCTAAATAGTCTAGGGCTTCCCTGGTGGCTCAGAGGTTAAAGCATCTGCCTGGAATGCGGGAGACCCGGGTTTGATCCCTGAATTGGGAAGATTCCCTGGAGAAGGAAATGGCAACTCACTCCAGTACTCTTGCCTAGAGAATCCCATGGAGGGAGGAGCCTGGCCGGCTACAGTCTATGGGGTCACAAAGAGTTGGACACAACTGAGCGACTTTACTTTACTAAATAGTCTAGTGGTTTTCTCCACTTTCTTCAATTTATGTCTGAATTTGGCAATAAGTTTTTCATGATCTGAGCCACAGTCAGCTCCTAGTCTTGTTTTTGCTGACTGTATAGAGCTTCTCCATCTTTGGCTGCAGAGACTATAATCAATCTGATTTCAGTATTGACCATCTTTTGATGTCCATGTGTAGAGTCTTCTGTAGCATTATTATAAGAGGGTGTTTCTATGACCAGTGTGTCCTCTTGGAAAAACTCCATTAGCCTTTGCCTTGCTTCATTCTGTACTCCAAGGCCAAATTTTCTATTACTTCTGGTATTTCTTGAATTCCTACTTTTGCATTCCTGTCCCCTGTAATGAAAAAGACATCTTTGGGGGGTGTTAGTTCTAGAAGCTCTTATAGGTCTTCATAGAACTGTTCAACTTCAGCTTTTTCAGCATTACTGGTCAGAGCATAGATTTGGATTACCATGATATTGAATGGTTTGCTTTGAAAATGAATAGAGATCATACTGTTATTTTTGATATTGCATCCAAATACTGTGTTTTTTACTCTTTTGTTGACTATAATGGCTACTCCATTTTTTCTAAGGGATTCTTGCCCACAGTAGTAGATATAATGGTCATCTGAATTAAATTCTCCCATTCCAGTCCATTTTAGTTCGCTGATTCCTAAAATTTTGATGTTCAGTCTCACCATCTCCTGTTTGAGCACTTCCAATTTGCCTTGGGTCATGGACCTAACATTTCAGGTTCCTATGCAATATTGCTTTTTATAGCATCAGACTTTGCTTCTTTCTCCTGTCACATCCACAACTGGGTGTAGTTTTTGCTTTGACTCTATCTCTTTATTCTTTCTGGAATTATTTCTCCACTGATCTCCAGTAGCATATTGGGCACATACTGACTTGGGATTCATCTTTCAGTATCCTATCTTTTTGTGGCTATGTTCACCTGGAGCAGTGGCTACATGGTGCTGGAGTGGCTGTGAGGACATATCCCATGTCCAAGGTCAGAGAAACCCCAGCAAGACAATTGATGCTGGAGCAGCGGCTGCTTGGCATTGGAGTGGCTGTAAGGTGATACTCCATGCCCAAGGGCAAAGAAGGAGCCCCAGCAAGATGGTAGCAGGGGCAAATTTGAGTTTAGAATGAAATCCTATTCCCACCAGAGACACTCAGAGGCTCAAAAATCCTTGTGTGCACCAGGACCCAGGGACCCTGCAGAGATTCAGACAGAACTGTTTGAGCATCTCCTATAGAGGTACTGGTCAGCAGTGGACTGCCACAGGGACAGGGGCTTTGGGTTCAGCAGACTTGGGTATGGTATAAGCAATCCTGGAGGCGGTCATCATTAACCCCACCATAGAGTCAGAACTTACACAGAACTGGGAAATACACTCTTGGAGGGCACAAACAGAATGTTGTGTACACCAGAGCCCAGGAGAAAGGAGCAGTAACCCCACAAGAGATTGACCCAGCCCTGCTCAGGAGTCTCCAGCAGACGTGTGGGTCAGTGGTGGCCTGCTACTGGGTTGAGGGCAGTGAGTGTAGCAGTTAATTCATGAGATCTTTTGAAGGAGGTCACCATTATCTTCATTACCTCCACCATAGTTTGAAAGTGAAAGAAAGTGAAAGTGAAGTCGCTCAGTGGTGTCCAACTCTTTACGATCCCACGGACTGTAGCCTATCAGGATCCTCAGTCCATGGGATATTCCATGCAAAAATACTGGATTGGGTTGCCATTTCCTTCTCCAGGCGATCTTCCCAACCCAGGGACTGAACCCATGTGTCCTGCATCATAGGCAAAAGCTTTACCGTCTGAGCCACCAGGGAAGCCCTTCACCATAGTTTGGCCCCAGGTAAATAGCAGGGAGAGAACACAGCTCCACCCATCAACAGAAAATTGGATTAAAGATTATTGAACATGGCCCAGCCCATCAGAACAAGACCCATTTTCCCCCTCAGTCAGTCTCTCCCATCAGGATGCTTCCATAGGCCTCTTATCCTTCTGCATCAGAGCGCAGACAGACTGAAAACCAGGATCACAGAAAACTAACCAATCTGATCACATGGATGACAGCCTTGTCTAACTCAGTGAAACTATGAGCCATGTCATGTAGGGCCACCCAAGACGGACAGGTCATAGTGGAGAGTTCTGACAAAATGTGGTCCACTGGGGAAAGGAATGGCAAACCACTTCAATATTCTTGCCTTGAGAATCCCATGAACAGAATGAAAAGTTTAACGTTATTGAAACCCAAATATATGTTGTTGTTGTTGTTTTTCCAACATCAGTGTCACCAGTTCTGTAGTTATTCTGTAAAATTCAATTAAAAAAATTAACCTTCAAGAATTGGAAACAACTAAATTTTCAGTAAAGTATCTTTTTTCATGTACAATATCCTTTTTCTATAATTGTTTTGCATAGTTTAATTTCCAGATCTTTTATCATTAATGCTATTTAGATTTGTATGAAGTTTAATTGGTTCTGGTTTTTCTGCCCTTGCTATGAAAGAAGGTGTCAAACATTGTTGAATTTTGAAATTCCTGCAGAAATATCCTTTGTGTACTGTCAGGATAATTAGGTCTTCTGAGGCATTCCTAAATTTGAATGCTGAGAGAATAGAAATTAGGTGTTTTTCTTTATATGATATTATGAAGTCATCTGATATATTTTTCACTCATTCTTCAATTTGTTACACAGGTTTTACAAGAGATAAGGAAAATAAGAAAATATTGTGCCTGCATAATTCAGAACCTACTAGTACGGAAAAGGGAAAAAGAGCTAAAATTTTTGTTGAACATTCAGGTTTAGAGAGAAAAAAAATCTGTCTTCCAGGTTCAAACAAAATATATTCAAATTATTATTCTAACCAGCCATTCAGGACTGTTAAAGAAAATTATAATAAAAAATTGTAACAACTGAGACACAACAGATAGTGGAGGGATTGAGAATGGCATATACACACTGCTATATATAAAATGCTGGAGTACAAAATGGCAAACCCCTCGAATATTCTTGTCTGGAGAGTTCCAGGAACAGAAGAACCTGGAGGGCTGCAGTCCATGGGGTTGCAAAGAGTCAGACACAATTGAGCAGCCACACATGTATAAAACAGGTAACTAATAAGAACCTACTGCATACACAGGCAACTCTACTAAATACTGTGTAGTGGCCTATATGGAAAATAAGTCTAACAAAGAGTGGATATATGTGTAACTGACACATTTTGCTGGATAGCAGAAACTAACACAAGAATGTGAATCAACTGTATTCCAATAATTTTTTTTAAATAAAAGAAATATTATACTGATGGAAAAGACACTGATGGGGAAAAGATGTATTTTAAGAAGGCTTGTGATAAAAAAGCAAGGATGTTTTGAAAAACTTCAAGTAATATAGAATAATCACATGGAGTTTGTTTAAATTCATGTCCCTTGAGTCAATGATGTTATCTAACTATTTCATCCAGACTCTGGGAGATAGTGAAGGACAGCGAATCCTGGTATGCTGCAGTCCATGAGGTCACAAAAAGTCAGAAACAACTTAACCACTGAACAACAACTATAGACAGTATCCCCAAAATACCTCATATTTATAGTAGAGGAGAGAAGAACTTCCTTATGTCAGTGCAAATAAGAAAGAACAAGATTGATGGGTGGTGCCTGTTCTGTAACTGGGATAGCTTTCACTGGGTGTACAAAACCGAAGGAGCAGTGATTTAGTAACTAAAATTAGTAACTTATTTCTCATCAATAAAATGGTGAGAATAGAGATAGCTAACCAAGTGGGTTGGGGATAAATATAGATCTAATCAACCCTGGGATTTCTTTGGAAAGAATGATGCTAAAGCTGAAACTCCAGTACTTTGGCCACCTCATGCGAAGAGTTGACTCACTGGAAAAGACTCTGATGCTGGGAGGGATCGGGGGCAGGAGGAGAAGGGGACGACCGAGGATGAGATAGCTGGATGGGATCACGGACTCGATGGACATAAGTCTGAGTGAACTCTGAGAGATGGTGATGAACAGGGAGGCCTGGCGTGTTGCAACTCATGGGGTCACAAAGAGTCGGACACGACTGAGCGACTGAACTGAACTGAAACTGAAACACTACAGGGTATTAATCATTTTCTGAGTCATACTGTATCATAATAAACATCTTTAAATTTACTTATCATGATAATTACAAATGAGAAATTTAAATGAACTTGAACTTCACTATAGTAAAACAGATTTTAGCATTCTATGCTTAAAACATGTAATGGGTGTATGATAGAAGAAGTTAACATGGATAAGCTGTATAAAGATAATTTTCAGTCCCTACCTCTTTATGTCCCTAAGTTGGCAGGTAATATAAAACCACTGGCCTTAAAACAAATATGTTTGAACATTCCCTCAATGCACTGAAGTACCTTTAGAACATTTGTTTGTTTAGATTTTGTTTTATGAATTTATTCAATCTGACATGTGTGCTTAGACATAGCCATTTGTGACTGAATAAAGTTTCAAAACAACAAAGGGAATAAAGTTGCTTGCATTTAATAGTCCACATCAAACAAAACATTTCAACATGGTTAAATTTTAAAGTTAGTCACACATGTCATTCTGCAGCTTAATACTATGAGCAGAAACAGAAGACTAGATAAATAAAACTGGAATTGGGTGGAAAACTGTTTCTTTTTCTATACCCGCACGTTAAATATTGCTCAAATTCCTACTGTATACTAATTCTTTCTATCTGCTTTATTGTGGCCTTCTTAAAATTGAGGAAGGCACAGTTTAAACAAATATACTCTGGATTGATTAACTGCAGAATTCTACTGACAAGGGAGATTTAAAAACCCAGTATGTATTTTAGTTCATGAATACATTCAGTCTCTATGCAAAGTATCAACATGCTTAAAGACTATATTATGAAACACTGATAAAGCTCTAAGAACATTTGACTTTATCTGGCCATATATCTATTAAGTTGTATTCTATTCTATAACCATCTTCTTTATTTAGATTAAGAAATTAACTTAAAAATTGTCAAATAAATGTATCTCCCTAGACTCGGAGAAGCAAAATTAAATTTATCAAAAATATTAAATTCATCTCCAATCAACTCTAATTTGACTTTTGATTTGACGATCATTGGAACAATATTTTATGCTTTGGTTCCCCAGAAGAACCAAGCAGTCGTCTTAATTCTGTATCTGATTCTTGTCAAGAAATTAACATAGTGTGGAGAATAGAATAGTGGCTATGGCTGGAGTTGCTTAATCCCTCTGAGTTTCACTGTTTGCATCAGACACTGACCACTTAGCAGTCCTTTCATTCTTTGCTTATACTTCTTTTGCAACTTCACAGCCATACACTGTTTAGAAAGAATAATGTCAGACAGTAAAGTGGAACACAGCACCGTAATCAGAGAAGAAGATCTCTTTTTGAGAAAGGTGTTAGGTATCCTGTGAGGTGAACTGTCTATCGCAAACATCACCAGTGTCTGTAAATAGCTTCTCCAGTCACAACCAAAAGGCAGTCTTTTTCAGTAGTGGAGAGGCAAGCAGAGAGACACGTACAGGAAATAACAAAATTTTATAGAGCACACTCCGACCATGTTTGCATTCAACGTGCGATGTATAGGTTCAGCTGTGTATACACTGTATGCATCCTGTAAAATACTAAACTTTGTCCTCAGTAAGACTCAATAAATTATTTCTTAAGAGCCTTCATTACTGAACTTAATAACATCGTGATTTAACTCCAGTATAGAAACCATAACTTTTTAAAAAGTGAATTTGACTGAGAAGACTTTTTCTCAAGCAAAAAAAGATCTTGGGGGTTTTTCAAATGACAAGAAACACATCATTACATTTCATGCCTTGGCTTAATTAGCGAGGCAGGAATTGAGAAGTTTAATTTTTTAAGTCCATGTCAAAGAGGGTTAATTTTCAAGGCAATCATTTGACACCCTGTCAAACTTATTAGGAATCCTCCTATCATTTGCAAACCATAAGCTTTCTAGGTCACACACAAAACTTTTTACGCATGCTCATATTTTTTGTGCATTTAATGTTTCATTTTTGTAACTGCTACACTTGTGATGTCAACAAACACACTCAAGTCTAAGAAATGTTCAAATCAATTGTGTAGTGCATTATTTTATGTTCAATTTTTAGGGAGAAGACATTTTCTTAAAATGTTAAAACCCCAATATTTTCATGATTAAGTTAATAGAAATTATTAAGCACATTTTTTAAAATGTTGAAAGTAGTAATTCCTATCATTTTTTTCTAAGCCTGTCCCCAGACTAAAAATATATAGGGAAATTATAATGAATCTTTCAAGATTAGGGCATGTATATATTTTAATTCACTACTTTATCACTAGTACAGCATTTGATTTGAATCCTAATTAAAGTAATTATCTTTTCAAATGGTGACTATATAAATTATTTGACTAGATCTGACTTTTGACTTTTCTGTACATTAATAAATTAGTATTGGCTGTAGATAGTGATATACCTTCACTGAAAGATAATAGGTAAAATTTAAATGACCTAAAAATTATAAAAGAAAAAAGGAAGAATGGAGATGGAGAAAAAAAAAGTCTCTCCCTCTGTTTCTCTCTCCCTAGTAACTGTAAACACAAAAATAAATTTTGTATGTATTGACTGTCAAAATAAGACACATCGCATAAACTGAAGAACATTCCAACTCTCAGGTTTAATTTTGAAAACCAGATTATAACAATAATGGACATTACTACTTTGATAGTAATAAAATTCTCTGTAAATGAGAATTACTTATTTACAAAAATGTTTACATACATGCAGAAAGATACTTCTAAGATGAAAAATGTTGAAGAGAATATGTGTGTTCTGAGATAATGAGTAAAAGTTTAAATTATAAAGCAATAAGCTAGATTAACTATGACAAAGCAGTGACTGAAGTTTGATAGTTCAAAGTTATAATTTAGCAGCTTATTTCTGTGATATAAGTAGAAATGTAATTAAGGCAATGCAGCAGTATTGTTCATAAAGAAATAGTCTAAAGTCTGTACTTTAAGTCAGTTAAGGTATTTACAGACTTGAAAATTGTATTTTGCATAGCTTTTACTTTTTGTAAGCCCCAAAAAGCAGCCTTAAGATAAAGCTGAGAAAAGTAAGAGAGAAAATAGCATCCATGTGAGAGGCTGAGATTAGTAATAATTTGCAGTAAATACAAACACAAAGGGCTTGGCCTAGAATCCTGGGGCTACTGTTTTCAATGGAGAAGTCACATGTCAGAATTCACTTTTGGTAATAAATACTGTTGATATGCCCTGACTTGGTTGTCACAGGTCAGCATGTGAACTAAAGAACTAACTAGAAATATTTCTGAACTCATGTAGGCAGCAGTAACCAATGCAATCATTCAAACCTCATGACATCACTATAAATTTTTAAAAACACTTGCCCAAGACCAGGCTACAGAGTAAGAGCTTTCTAACCTCTCAGTCTTTGAACTCTTTTTTATTCTTTTGCAAGGACAGAGGTGAATGGAAGTATTAAAAGTCTTTTACATCCTTTTTTTTTAAGAGAGAAAAACAAACAGACTATAAAGCTCAGAAACATATAATAGGAAAATAAATTCCACAGAACAACTTAGTTTAATCTCTGAAGAAAATAAGTACTCTTAGAGAAAAGCAGTTATTAAAAAAATAAGCAAATGATATGTTTATAAAATAATGAAGTTGATTCTACAGACCATGCCTCAAAACCAGTCTCTTTATTGTTATGCTATTATTACCATGTAGATAATAATACACAGGTGTATTTGAATACAATGAACAGCTATAGAAAGAAATTGATGTAAAAATAGATAAGAGAAAATGCTGGAGAAAGAGTATGGGTTTCAGAATTTATATTTAAAGTAAAGCAAATGACATTTGAAGGAGCAGCACAGTATACTATCCAGCACAGCATGGATTAAGAAGCAGACAAATTCAAATTCCTAAGTTCAAATTCCTATCAGCTGAAATCTATATAAATGTTCTGGGACCTTAAACAAAAATGATTAACCTCCAGGTAGACTGATGAGAGAGGGAGGGAGAGAAAGAAGTGAATATCATGATGAAAGGGAGGATGTAAAGAATGAACCAACAAATATATAAAGCATGATAAGGAAATACTAAAAAAAACTTTATAAATTCACCAAAAATATAGACTAATTTCTTGAAAACCACTAAATCACTCAAGAAGGAAATAGATAACTTAAAACATATCTTACATTCAGTCATCAAATTAATTTTATATTTAAAACATCTTCCAACAAATCAATTTTAGGCTGGATGGATTCACTGGGGAATTCTGCCAATTATTTAAAAAAAGAAATAACAATTCTATACAACTTCTTACAGAAAATCAAAGAGGAATATCTCCTATTTGATTATTTACAATGAACATTTTTTGAAGTATAGTTGCTTTACATGGTTGTGTTAGTTCCTGCTGTACAGCAAAAATGAATCAGTTATCAGTTCAGTTCAGTGGCTCAGTCGTTCCCCACTCTTTGTGACCCCGTGGACTGCTACATGCCAGGCTTCCCTGTCCATCACCAGCTCCTAGAGCCTACTCAAACTCATGTCCATTGAGTCAGTGATGCCATCCAACAATCTCATCCTCTGTGGTCCCCTCCCACCTTCAATCTTTCCCAGCATCAGGGTCTTTTCCAAGGAGTCAGTTCTTCACATCAGGCAGCCAAATTATTGGAGCTTCAGCTTCAGCATCAGTCCTTCCGATGAATATTCAGGACTGATTTCCTTTAGGATTGATTGGTTTGATTCCCTTGCAGCTGTGCATACATATATTTTGTATTTCCTTCCCATTTGGTCATCATAGAGTACTGAGTAGACTTCCCTGTGCTACAGAGCAGGTTCTCACTAGTTATCTATTTTATACATAGTAGTGTATATGTATATATGTCAATCTCAATCTCAATCTTTCACTTGATTTTATAAGGCCAGTGTTGTCCTTATGCCAAAGTCTGACAAATACTCTGGGAAGAAAGAAAATATCTAATCAAAACTCCTTGTGAACATAGATGCAAAATTTCTTAATAAAATATTAGCCAATTGAGCTCAGCTACATATATAAAGCTTGATAAATCACAGCCAGGTGAAGTTCATTTCAGCAATGTAAGCTTGCTTTAACATTAGAAATTCAGTCTACCTAATTATTCATATTATCAGAATAAGAACAATCAATAGATCTACACAAACACATTGGATAAAATTCAACATTAATTTACAAGGAAAACTTTCAGCAAAAAAGGATACTTCCTTTACCTGATAAAAAGTCACCTATTAAAAACTCAGAGCTAATATCATAATAGTAGTCATAAAGACTGAAAAACTATGAGTGTATTTTCTTACTAATACTATCTAACTTTGTACTGGAAGTTCTAACAAGTAAAATAAGGCAAGAGAAGTCAATGAAATACCCTCAGGTCAGAAAGAAAAAAATCTCTACTCAAAAAGTACACAGCTGTCCATAAAGAAAACCACATGGAATCTACGAAAATACATTAGAAAAAACTAGAATAATAAAAAAGTGTAGTAAGTCAAAGGATATAAGAAGAATATATAAAATTCAATTGTAAACTTCCAATGAATTCTATAAATTAAATAGAAAGCCCAGAGATAAATCCACACACCTATGGACACCTTATCTTCGACAAAGGGGCAAGAATATATAATGGAGTAAAGACAATCTCTTTAACAAGTGGTGCTGGGGAAACTGGTCAACCACTTGAAAAAAAGGAAACTAGATCACTTTCTAACACCACACACAAAAATAAACTCAAACTGGATTAAAGATCTAAATGTGAGACCAGAAACTATAAAAATAAAAATTTTAAAAAATTTTAAAAAGAAAATACCTATAGTTTATACCAAGCGTATTTAATTAAGAAAATCTACTTCCATCTCTAAGCAGTGTGATTCATTCATCAAACCTTAGAGTCATTAAAATCTGTTTGGTTTTGTCAACTACTAAAAAATATGAGAATGGTAATCAGCCCAATTTGATTGGAGTTCGTTAAAGGGCTTTTCTAACTCGTTAGCTGTGGTTTGCTTATTTTTGCTTTTCTTTTTAAAAAAATTATACTTGAAGTACTGAATATACAATTGACTATTGTAACAGAAATAAATAGAACCATGCTTTCTGAATGTCAGGATCTTGACTGTCCAGTCAAGCTTCAATTTAACATTATCTCCTTTGAGTCTACGGAGTTCACAAACCGTCCTGGATATTGGCACCCTGATGACTGCTTTTAGCTCTGTAGAGTGTAAACGTATGCAGTGGAATTACTGAATTATTTCTGTAAAATATGGCCACTTGTCTTCTTGATAAAAACTGTGATGCTTAATTAAATAGAGGATAAATTGTACATTTCAAGAGTCAGGGTTGTAACTTTGTATTATCAGTATAAATTTTCAAATGATTGATATTCATTAGAATTTTCTCTAGATAACAGATTTTGGAAGATGATTTCAACATATTTCACACATGCATATGCACCCAACATATACAAACACACATTTCTGTATTTAGAAATGTAATCAGAATTAACTCCTTTTAACCTGTGCACTCACATCTCACATGCTGGATATGCTATGACCATCACTAGCATTATATATTATGTTACACTCATCATTCTCTTTCTAGCAAAAGTAGTTTATAGTTTAATACCTAATGGATTTTACTTTATTAACAAACATCCTTCTACATGAAAAAAGAGCTCCCTTTTCTCTGAACTTGCATACTCTTTAATGTGTTTAGTAAGATATATCAGGAATGGTAATGGTCAGTTTTCATTCCAATACCAAAGAAATGCAATGCCAAAGAATGTTCAAATCACCATACAGTTGCACTCATTTCAAATGCCAGCAAGACTATGCTTAAAATCCTTCAAGATGGGTTTCAACAGTACATGAATTGAAAACTTCCAGATGTACAAGGTGAATTTAGAAAAGGCAGAGGAACCAGATATCAAATTGCCAACATAAGCATGGTCATAGAAAAATCAAGGAAATTTCAAAAAAAATCTACTGCTTTGTTAACTATGCTAAAGCCTTTGACTGTGTGGATCACAATGAATTGTAGAATATTCTTAAAAAGATAGGAATGCCAGACCACACTACCTACCTTCTGAGAAACCTGTATGAAGGAAAAGAAGCAACAGTTAGAATTGGACAAGGAGCAATGGACTAACTTAAAACTGGGAAAGGAGTACATTAAGGCTGTATATTATTACCCTGCTTATTTAACAGATAGGCACAGTGCATTATGTGAAATGCCAGGCTGGATGAATCACAAGCTGGAATCAATAACCTCAAAGGCAGATGATATCAGTTTAATGGCAGAAAGTGAAAGAAGAACTATAGAGTCTCTTGATTAAGTTGAAAAAGGAGAGTGACAAATCTGTCTTAAAACTCAACATTCAAAAAACTAAAATGATGGCATATTGTCCCATCACTTTATGGCAAATTGATTGGGATAATGTGTAAACAGTGTTAGATTTCATTTTCTTGGGCTCCAAAATCAATGTGGATGCTGACTGCCCCCTGGAAATTAGAAGATGCTTGCTCCTTGGAAGAAAAGCTATGACAAAGTGAGATAGCATATTAAAAAGCAGAGACTTGGCTTTGCTGACAAATATCCATATAGTCAAAGCTATGCTTTTCCCAGTAGTCATGTATGGATGGTTTTACCAATAGTCAAGCCAGTCCATTGTTCCATGTATCATATGAGAGTTGGAAAATAAAGAAGGCTGAGCATGAAAGAATTGATACTTTCAAACTGTGGTGTTGGAGAAGACTCTTGAGAGTCCCTTGGACAGCAAAGAGATCAAACCATTCCATCCCAAATGAAATCAACCCTGAATATTATTGGAAGGGCTGGTGCTGAAGCTGAAGCTCCAATACTTTAGCCATCTGAATCAAAGAACTGACTCATTGGAAAAGACACTGATAATGGGAAAGATTGAAGGCAAGAGGAGAATGGTGTGACAGAAGATGAGATGGTTGGATGATATCACTGATTCAATGGACTTGGACTTTGAACAAACTCTGGGAGATAGTGAAGGACAGTAGTTCATGGGGTCTCAAAGAATAGGACACAACTGAGTGACTGAACAACAGCAACAACAACAACTACAAAGATGTATCACATGGTCCTTTATAGTAGTGATGTAAGTCTGAATATACCTTCTCTTTCTAGGTTGCAGGATCCTTAAAAGTAGTGTCTGAGCCTTTCCCAAAAAGAGGAGCCTGAAGTGAATTAGTGTGCCACAGTTTTGTTAGGAGTGCAGCCCCAGGGAGTCAGGAGTGAGGGAAAAGGGGAGTGAAGCAGAGAACAGAGCCAATATTACAGCCTGTTACTGAGCTAATCACTGCTGGTAACACAGGTGATGTAACACTGAAAAACTGTCTTCCAGGAGGTTAAAAAACTTTCTAGGAGGACAAAAATCACAGGCTAGCTACTGTTTTCTGCTGATCAAATGTTTATCCTATGGAGCATCTATACCCTATGCAAATAAGCTGGGTACATATGGGTGCTAAGAGGATCCCAAAGCATCACATGCTTCAGAGGTAACACTGAAGCCCTTGAAGGGGAGATGAGGAAAACACAGCAAGGACACGAGGTGTCCTTTTGGAGACTGTACCCAAGCACTGCATTTCAGACTCTTTTGTTGACTATGATGCCTACTCCATTTCTTCTAAGGGGTTCTTGGCCAGTATATATAATGGTCATCTGAATTAAATTCACCCATTCTGGTCCATTTAGTTTCAGTTCAGTTCAGTTCAGTTCAGTCACTCAGTCATGTCTGACTCTTTGCAACCCCATGAATCGCAGCACTCCAGGCCTCCCTGTCCATCACCAACTCCCGGAGTTCACTCAGATTCACATCCATTGAGTCAGTGATGCCATCCAGCCATCTCATCCTCTGTCGTCCCCTTCTCCTCCTGCCCCCAACCCCTCCCAGCATCAGAGTCTTTTCCAATGAGTCAACTCTTCACATGAGGTGGCCAAAGTGCTGGAGTTTCAGCTTTAACATCATTCCTTCCAAAGAAATCTTAGGGCTGATCTCCTTCAGAATGGACTGGTTGGATCTCCTTGCAGTCCAAGGGACTCTCAAGAGTCTTCTCCAACACCACAGTTCAAAAGCATCAATTCTTCAGCACTTAGCCTTCTTCACAGTCCAACTCTCACATCCATACATGACTACCAGAAAAACCATAGCCCATTTAGTTTACTGACTGTTAAGATGTCAGTGTTCACTCTTGCCATCCCCTGTTTGACTACTTCCAATTTACCTTGATTCATGGACCTAACATTCCAGGTTCCTATGCAGTATTATTCTTTACAGCATCAGACGTTATTTCCATCACCAGTCATATCCACAACTGAATGTTGTTTTGCTTTTGGCCCAGCCTCTTCATTTTTTCCTGAGTTATTGCTATACTCTTCTCCAGTAATATATTGGGCACCTACTGACCTGGGGAGTTCATTTTTCAGTGTAATAACTTTTTGCCTTTTCATACTGTTCATGGGGTTCTTAAGGCAAGAATACTGAAGTGGTCTGCCATTCCCTTCTCCAGTGAACCACGTTTTGTCAGAACTCTCCACCATGACCCATCCATCTTGAGTGGCCCTAAATGGCATGGCTCATAGTTTCATTGAGTTAGACAAGCTGTGATCCATGGAATCAGTTTGCTTAGTTGTCTGTGATTTTTGTTTTTCATCCTGTCTTCCCTCTGATAGATAAGAGGCTTGTGGAAGCTTCCTGATGGGAGGGACTGGCTGTGGAGGAATCTGGGTCTTGTTCTGATAGGCAGGGCCATGCTCAGTAAATCTTAACCCAATTACCTATTGATGGGTGGGGCTGTGTTCCCTCCTAGTAGTTTGGCCTGAAGCCAAACTATGCTAGAGGTAATGGTGGTAATTAGCCCTTCAAAAGGTCTTATGCCAGCACCATCTCTCTCAGGACTGTTGCACCTGCCCCTGCCCCTGCAGCAGGTGTCTATTGACCCACATCTCCAGCAGAGACTCCTGGACACTTACAGGCAAGTCTGGTTCAGTCTCTTGTGGGGTCACTGTTCCTTTCTTCTCACTCCTGTTGTGCACAAGGTTTTGTTTGTGCCCTCTAAGACTCTTCTCCATTCCTGTGGGAGTTCTATAGTGAAATCCCACTGGCCTTCAAAGTCAAATCCTTGGGGCTTCCTAGTCCCTTTGCCAGATCTCCAGGCTGGAGAACCTGCTGTGGGCTCTACAACTTTGGCAACAGTGCAAGAACTTCTTTCATACAATTGTTCTCCAATTTGTGGGTCATCTGCTTGGTGGCTCTATGGTGGGGCTAATGGCAACCTCCTCCAAGAAGATTTATGCCACATCCATCAACTCCAAGATCTGCTGGAGCCAGAGTTCCTGTCCCCATAGCAGTCACTGCTGATCTATGCCTCCACAGGAGACACTCAAACACTTAAAAATACTTACTGAATAAATAATATTGTTAACAAAGTGTGTTGAAAGATAAGAGTGAATGTCATATTTGAAGTGAATACTTTCATTAAGAATAAAATAAAATACATTGAACAAAATAGGTTGATCTTTTCTAAATGTTTAAGATTGGAAGGTTGCTACTGTAAGTACAAAGATATGTAAATGACTTGTACTCAGTTTTGTTAAGTAGTTAAGAAAATCAGGGCAGCTTCCTAATTCTATTTTTGGTGAAAATAACTGTGTGATCTCTCTGGGCTCATTTACTCTATCTGAGAAGTCAAATGAATGAATTTTATGACATCTAAGTTGTTGTTGTTGTTGTTGTTGTTGTTTTCAAAACTTTGAAGCTGATATGCTTAAGATCTTGAATCTATGGCAAATAATAATTAAAAGTTAATTTAATAAAGATTACTAAGCATAAGCTAGGTATCTTTCTTATTTGTAACAAGACAGTAATGAAAAAAAGAATTCTAACTGCCACACTAGTGTTTAAATACTAGTATAAGGGATCACAAAGCAAAATAAATAAGTGAATAGTATGATAGAAGGTAATCAGTTACAGAGAAAAAGAAATGAATGTCTAATGAGGCCAGAGCATTGGGTTAAAATATTAAATAGGGTGTCCAGAGTAGGCCCCTTTGAAAAGCTGAGGTGAGAGATCCACTCACATGGATAATGAAAGAAGGGCATCCAAGATAGAAAGAACAGTGCAAGTGTCCTGAGAAGGGAGAGCTAATAACGGGCTCTGTGACCTGAGCCAAGTAATGGAAGTAGAGACAATTTTGGGGAGATCAGACATGTAGCACCTGTAGAACATTTAAGGATTTTTGGCTTTTACTCAGAATAAGATGGAATCATTGAGGATTTTTGAGCAGATAAATGATGTGCTTGACATAGGCTTTTAAAAGGATCACTTTGGCTGCTGTGTTAGAATAGATTATCACTGGGTAAGGAGGTAAACAGGAATATGGAAATAAGAGTTTCTAAAAGATACATCTGGTGTGAAATGGTACCTCATTGTGGTCTTGATTTGCATTTCTCTGATGATGTATGGCAAAGCCAATAGAGTATTGTAAAGTAAAATAAAATAAAAAAAAAGATACATTTGAAAATAATATATGTAAAATTAATAACCTGGCTGAAATGAATGGTAATGATACCACATATTTTAATTTAGGTCTTTCTTTTCTTTTCTTTTCTTTTTCAATGCTGTGACTATCAGACTGAGTGAAAAAGTTCTACTCACCTAAGGTAGACTAGATTCCTGTACCACTTTGTGCAGAGGTCTTGAATTAAAATGCCACTTACCATAGACAAGTGGCATTTTCCTCTTAGTAATATGATGGAAAAAACAACAACAACAACAACAAAGAGAGATGAACAGGTCTATATGTATTTTTGTATTATTTTATAAAAAATTTCCTCCAAAGATTTTACATTCTTCACAATGTCATGAGATCATTCATGTTTCTGTTAACAGAGGAGTCACTTCATCAAAGTCGAATATAAACTGAAAGTGGAGACTTACATGCTGGAGGAAGTATAATCATTGGTAGCAGGGAAATTTGAAGGATAGTATATTAGTTGTCTGTTGCTACTTCTCTAGTAAGTTGCAACAAAACCAAGCTCATAAAACAGCACATATTGCAAGGAGATCCAACCAGTCCATCCTAAAGGAGATCAGTCCTGAGTGTTCATTGGAAGGATTGATGCTGAAGCTGAAACTCCAATACTGTGGTCACCTCATGCGAAGAGTTGACTCACTGGAAAAGATTCTCATGCTGGGAGGGATTGGGGGCAGGAGGAGAAGGGGACGACAGAGGATGAGATGGCTGGATGGCATCACCGACTCAATGGACGTGAGTTTGAGTGAACTCCGGGAGTTGGTGATGGACAGGGAGTCCTGGCCTGCTGTGATTCATGGGGTTGCAAAGAGTGATTCATGGGGTTGCAAAGACACGACTGAGCAACCAAACTGAAAAAATGAAAAACATTAATACGTTTCTCTGAGCTAAAATAAAAATGTTGGCAGAGCTGTGTTCCTTCTGTAGACACAAAGGGAGAAACTATTCCCTTATTTTATTTTATTTTATTTACCTTATAGAAGCTGGCAATCTTCCTTGGCTTTTGGTGCCTCTGTATTGTGAAAACCAGCAGTAACCAGTTTAGTCTTTTTTAGTATGTGCTTCTCTGGGACTGACTTCTGCCTCTTTTTTCCCCTTTAAAGGACACTTTAAAGTGTCAAGGCATTGGGCCTGCCTTGACAATCCAGGATAATTTCCCCATTTCAGAGTCATCTTATTAACAACCTCAATTTCCAATCATCATATACCTTAACATATTCACAGATTTGGGTGATTAGGACATTAACATCTTTGGGCCCCATTAATGTGTCTAACACAGAGGGTGAGATAAATTTAAGGTGACAGATTCTAAATAAATCTTTCCTTTTCATCATAACTTGTAAGAATAAATCTGAATGTGTATATCAGGATATCTGTGACCATTTAAAATTATTGCAAATGATCATTTTAAATTTTTAAAATTATGTTTTGTAAAGTCATTGTATCTTTATAGAAAACAATTACGATTCTAACAGTTTACCTTTATCACTGTATTTGTCTTTATGATCATGAAAGAAGTTGCCTATACAGGAGACTTTCCAAATGATGAACCTAGAATATTGAGTACTTGTTTAATATTGCTTATCCTTGGATTATATGAGTGTGTGAATGTGTGTGCTACTTTTCAGATGGTGACTATGTTCTTGAAATCAAGAACATAAAGATAGGATGCATGCAAGCCTAGTTGTTGCCACTCATTAGATGATAAATGGGAAGTATCTATTTAAATGGAATGATGGTGCTACTCAAGATACACTTGAAAAATATTCTAATATACTAAGCATTGGATGTTGAAGACCTTGCCATGTTGAGGGACACAAGAACAGGACATTCACCCATGGTCCTGGAATAAGGTTTTCCTCCTGAAGAGTTTAGAAATGTCTGCTGTATATTTCTCTATTAGGCTATGGAGGCTGGCCTTATGCTCAGGTGATGTCTAAACACTCTTTCCTCAAAGACCTGTATTTAAGGCCTGCTTTCAATATAGGGAATAAATGCCCAAGGACATTTTCAAAGTAGAGTGTTACACTAGTTCCTGTTTTAGGGTGGCAGCCTGGACTTAGGTAAGAAGTCTACCACTTTCACAGATTATACATTACCTAGTTAAAAAAAAAAAAAAAACTATAGAAATTATGGATTTATACTCTTTTTGACAACAGCCATATTGCATACTAAATTTTAAATGTCTTTGTTTCATAAATTTCATCACTATCATATATCTTCAGCATTATTTTGTTAAAAGGTACAAACTCACCTTACCTATAACTGTTTTTGCAGAAAGGATGGATAGGTGTCTATAACTCAGTTAAGTGTTTAGAAAAGAGCTACTCAGATGTGACAAAACCCATAAATGGGTAACTTGGCAGAAAAGTGGTTAGATATTCTGATCTGGAACCAGATGGTAAATAGAAGGGGAAAGTTAAAAGAAAAGATGTTGGAATAGATACATGTCCCTGGAAATCTCTAGACACTTGGTAAGTGGCTAAACTCCTACATAAAATGAAGTAATATTGGAATCAGGCTATTTATTCAGGCATTGGAGGAAAATATGATTTCAGGTACTGAAATCTGAGACATATGTACTGGATATATGAGGAAAATGTATACTACCTTTGAAAGACTTAAATCTATTTAGGGCTTTTCTTGCAATCAAACCTTCTTCCCTACATGTTGCTATATGACTTTTTTCATACTGGCAAGCTACTATTGATTTGTATTTTATCCCAAAGATTCTATTTCAAAAGCCACATTTGGTTCACACAAATACAAAATGATAACACAATAGGGAAAAAAAAGTTTAAAGATTATGAAAATGCACATAAGACCACTTAGTCACACTTTAATAAGCTTATACAAATACCCAAAGAATAATCCTTAATTTGGCTCCTAAGTATCCTTTAATTTAATTATTATAAATCACTAGCACTTCAGAGAAAAAGGAGAAATGAATATATTCTTTCCAAGATAATATATGGGCAAAAGGACCATATTTAACATAATATATTTTANATACCCAAAGAATAATCCTTAATTTGGCTCCTAAGTATCCTTTAATTTAATTATTATAAATCACTAGCACTTCAGAGAAAAAGGAGAAATGAATATATTCTTTCCAAGATAATATATGGGCAAAAGGACCATATTTAACATAATATATTTTATTCTGTACTCCTAAATATTGCTCCTAAATATTACAAGTGCCAAAGTATATACTAAAACTTGTCTTTATCCTCATGTGTTGGGTTCTAAAATATTTTGTGTATAGGAGAAGTAAATAAAGTAAATTCAAATTGCTTTAAAAGAAGAAATTTTCATTTCCTAAAACACACATACACTGTGGTAAGCAGTCTCTGAAATCCCCTTCAATGACCTCTTCCTCCTAATTTCATGTCCTATCTCTTGCCTTGATAGTTGGTTTGAGATTAATCATACTGGAGATTAATAGCTTCCCTTAGGAAGCATTACTATGAACAAAGCTAGTGGAGGTGATGGAATTCCAGCTGAGCTATTTCTAATCCTCAAAGATGATGCTGTTCAAAATCCTTCAAGCTAGGCTGGTTCAAAATTTGGAAAGGAATATGTAAGGGCTGTATACTGTGACCCTGCTTATTTACTTATGTACAGGGTACATCATGCAAAATGCTGGGCTGGATGAAGGACAAGCTGGAATCAAGATTGCTGGGAGAAATATCAATAATCTCAGATATACAGATGATACCACCCTTATGGCAGCAAGCAAAGAGGAACTAAAGAGCCTCTTGATGAAAGTGAAACAAGAGAGTGAAAAATCTGGCTTCAAACTCAATATTCAAGAAACTAAGATCATGGCATCTGGTCCCATCACTTCATGACAAAGAGCTGGGGAAACAATGAAAACAGTGACAGATTTTATTTTCCTGGACTCCAAAATCACTGTGGATGGTGACTGCAGCCACAAAATTTAAAGACACTTGCTCCTGGGAAGAAAAGCTATGACAAACCTAGATAGTGTATTAAAAAGAAGATACATCACTTTACTGACAAAGGTCCATATAGTTAAAGTGATTTTTTTTTCCCAGTAGTAATGTATAGATGTGAGTGTTGGACTGTCAAGATTGCCAAGTTCCAAGTAATTGACACTTTTGAACTGTTGTATTGGAAAAGACTCTTGAGAGTCCTTTGGATAGTAAGGTCAAACCAGTCAATCCTAAAGGAAACAACCCTGAATATTCATTGGATGGACTGATACTGAAGCTCCAATATTTGGTCACCTGATTCAAACAGCTTACTCATTGGATATGACCCTGATGCTGGGTAAGATTGAAGGCAAGAGGAGAAGAGGGGTACCGACGATGAGATGGTTGGATGGCATCACTGACTCAAAGGACACGAGTCCAAATTTTAGCAAACTCTGGCAGATATTGAAGGACAGGGAAGCCTGGCCTGTTGCAGTCCATGAGATCACATAGAGTCAGACAGGACTGAAGAACTGAACAACAGCAAAGATTAGATAATAAAAGACTATGACTTTTTTCTTGCTCATCCTTTCTCTCTTGCTTGTTTCCTCTGTTGAAGCCACTTTTCATGCGGTAGTCTACTAAATAAAGAAGATTCATGTGAAAGGATAGTGGGGGAAGATTCTGGCCAATAGCCCTTAAGGAATTGAGCTCCTCCTTCCAATAGGCTTGGATGAACTGAATTGTGCCAAGAATTACTTGGGTGACTGTGGAAGGGATCAACTCACTCTACCATGGACCCTTGGGATGACTAAAGCCTCAATGAGACCCTGAGAGTAGCTTTATGAGGTATTTACAGCCAGAGGTTTTAGTTTAAGCATTTCCTGGATTTCTGATCTACAGAAACTATGAGATAATAAATGGTTGTTGTTTAGTAACTAAGATTTGGGATAATATGTTAAACAGAAATACATAACTAGTGCACAAGAACATATACATAAGAAAAAACACAATAGATGCAGTGAACATAAACTATTAAAGTTCAACAAATTATAGGATTACAGTGTGCAAAAATCATAAATTATTTGTTAAACTCTTAAATAGGAAACTAGAATGTTCCAGAAATCTGTATGAGATTTAAAAAAAGAAAAAGATAATAGGTGAAAATAGGTGAAAAAGGTGAAAGGTAATTATAAAAATTACCTTTATTTTATTTTTAATTATAAAAATTTAAAAAAATTTTAAAATTCAAAGTCAGACTTTATGTCTTAAATAAAATATAAACAATTCCAAAATTATCTATCTCCTATCTCAGTAATGATTGTTCTAATGATACATTATAACAAATAAAGTTCTGGGCCCCAAACTAGTGGCAAGTAAGCAACACTTGAGGTAAACAGACACCTACTTTTAATGAGGGACAGGAAATGAATAATCCCATACTTCAGTAAAAACGTTTGTGTTTGCTTACAAATGCTTGTTCTGTGGATGTTTCCAACAAATTGCAAAGACCCCTATTCCTAACAAAGTTGTTTTTAATTTGATCACTAACTTATAAGTAAAATTTCCTTTGTGACATGAAATTATGTTAATTTTTGAATAAACTTTTGTTTTCATTTTGTTAATAGATACTTCAGGAGAAGGGGGAAATCAAAAGTCTTTCAAAAGCAATCATGTCTTAATGATTTAATCAACTCACTGGGCTTATGNTGAAATTATGTTAATTTTTGAATAAACTTTTGTTTTCATTTTGTTAATAGATACTTCAGGAGAAGGGGGAAATCAAAAGTCTTTCAAAAGCAATCATGTCTTAATGATTTAATCAACTCACTGGGCTTATGAGTGTGGCATATAATAAAAAATCAAATTGTCCTTTCAAAAGTAAGTTGATTACTACTTAGTACCTGCTTGTGTTCTTCTAAGATTTTATAAATTGCATGTGATTGGAGCTTAGATGAAACTTAGATTGCTGATTGCCTTAAACCGTAGGAAATTCTATTCAAACAATGACGAAACAAAAACCAAATTCTTTTATATATGCAGTCTGAAAAAAGCATAAGAAAGAGAGTGATCTGATCAGAAGCATTGCACAAAGTAAACAAAAAGAATCAACAAGTGTGTAATATACCTCATAAGGGTAAACAAGTTCTCCAAGTAGATAAGTGTCTATTGACACAAGCTGGATGATTGCTTTGCTTTCACAACTGAGCGAATCTGGCATTCAACTTGAAATCAGTAAGATTCACAAGACGTTTCTGGCTGGATTCTACATGGTGCTATTACTTCATGGGATTTCCATGCTCTTGGAAGGTTTAGAAACTTATTTTTTTATCAGTTAATACAGGACTGTGTGTGTGTGTGTGTGTGTGTGTGTGTGTTTTAAGGGGGTTGTGAGCAGAACTCACTGATTTAAAAACTAGCTAATATATAAAACAGAATATAAAAATAGAATGTAAAATTAATCAGGGAAGCTCCAAGTGGTTTCAAATATGGGCCAGCACTTTTCTTTAACAGTTTCCACCTGTCTGGAGGGCTTCTCAGGTGACTCAGTGGTTAAAGAATATGCCTGCAATTCAGGAGACTCAGATTCAATTTTTTGGTGAAAAGTGTGAAAAGAAATACTCTATACTGGTTTGTGACAAAATTCTGATTCTGATTTCATGAAAAATATTCACTCCTTCACTTCCCTGCTGGCTCAAATGGTAGCAAATTTGCCTGCAGTGCAGGAGACCCGGATTCAACCCCTAGGTCTGGAAGATCCCGTGGAGGAAGTGTGGCAACTCACTCTAGTATTCTTGCCTTGAGAATCCCATGGACAGACGAGCCTGGTGGGCTATTGTCCACAGAGTAGCAAAGAGTTGGACATGACTGAAGCGACTGAGCATGCACACATGCAGCACTTTTCTGGAGAGCATAATCACTAATTCCAATGCTGTTGAGTGAACCAGACATTATAGATAAGAAGTTACTTTTATGGAATGTTTTCTTGAAGTTGTGGTAGTCTATCAAAGGATTTTTTTTTTTTTTTAGGTAAAAGGAATATAACTGATTGAAATTGTTGTCAGAATATCCTTTCCTCTGAACAATGAGGTAAAACAGCTCCACATATACTAAATCCTCCACTTTAAACCCTTCTATTAAGTCACCAACCATTTTCAAAACATGTCCCAGCTACCAAGTTTCATATTATTTTACATTTTGGGCTCCAAACTGGCCTTTCAGCACATTAACTCCATCCCTTAAACTAGGTAGCTTTATATAACATGAAAGAAAATAATTTAGGCATATTTCATGAAATCCTCAGTTTCCAGCTGTAGAAAGGACTGCACTGCTTTTGACCTCTGAAAACAGTGATTCCGAAAACAAGTGTCTCCATCCTATTTTTGACACTACTTAAACACATCACTTATTCTAGGTGAGGAATCTACCTACCAGAGTGACTGAGGGTAACCATGCATTTCTGTCTTTGTCAGCTACTGTTGTTTAGTTGCTAAGTTCTATTAGACTCTTTTGCAAACCCATGGACTGTAACCCACCAGGTTCCTCTGTCGATCTGATTACCCAGGCTAGAATACTAAAATGGGTTGCCATTTCCTTCTCCAGGGGATCTTCCCAACCCAGGAATCAAACCTATATTGCCTGCACTGGAAGGCAGACTCTTTATCACTGAACCACCAGGCAAGGCCTGTCAGCTACTATTACCCTCATGTCATGGTATATTACGTCCTCACCTTCCATGTGTCCACAAAGATTAATGGTCTAACTCAGTTTGCCAGTAGTATTAGATATATTCTATACTTTCCTTCATTCCAATTCATCATTTGGGAGGAAAAAATCATCACAAGAACAACAGCTAAATAGAAAATTAAGCACTTTTTTCAGCTTCCATCATGCCCTCATAATTGCACCAGTTTCCAAATTAAGATTCAAAATATAATGAAGATTCAAAAAAGTCGAACAAGTTACTTCAAGTCACACAATCAGTAAGTTGGATCATTGGAATCTGACTTCAGATCCGTCTGATTCCAAAATGCCTAATTCACTGTGAACTAGCACCAAATGTACATAATGTTGCTCTCCCATGCCCTGGATGAATCCCAAGGTTAATTGGGTACAATTTCATTTTGCTCATAGGGTGGAGATAAGTAATTACCTAAATGCTCATATATATTATATATGAACATTTAATTGAGAATAAACATGGCTGACCTGTGGCTTCCTATTCCCTATTTACTTAAGATTTGCCTGTCATCTGTCTATTTAACTTAACAATGAAGATCAAGTTCTTAACTGAACTGGAAGTACTGAAAGTCTTACCTTACTTTCTTATTTCTCTAAACTAACCAAATTGATATACTGAGAATAATTTCAGTTTGTGGCACATGTGAAGTTTAAATGATTCTATTTATTCATTTATTTAACCCAAAGGGCTGCCGTTATCACTTGTATTGTTATTCCTACAGAATATAAGATTTATTTTAAGAAAGACCAATATAATCTTTTTATTGCCCATTTCATGTTAATACTAGGAGTATAATTTATAGAACCACTCCCAGAATCCCAGCAGAGATAATAGATATCTGAAATTCTCTGTTCCAAATCCATTTCCTGGTAGTAATAATAGAATATATGCATAATATTTACATATTATACATTTAAAGTAGTGGAGTTGTACACATCTTGCAAGAAAGGAATTCTGATGCTGTTCTTATTGAAAACAATATTTAGTATTACAATCTGTTCTTTCAATACTAGGGATGATGTAGATATACAAACTATTGGAGAGATATATGAGTCTTAAAGTTTCCAGAAGCATTCTAAAGAATTTACTCTTAGTAGCAACTTCAATTCAGATTAAATCATTTCTCCTTTGGGACATTCTGTCTTAATATTTATTTTCTACATTCTTTGTTTTGATATTATATTTCATTCAATCTAATCTTTTACCCTTGTATAGGATTTCTTAAGCATAGAACTGTTGACCTTTAGGGCCAGATAATTCACTATAGTGTGGGATGTCGTATGCATTATAGAATATTCAACAGTATCCCTGACCTCTCTCTACCCACTGGATGACTCCTCTTGCCCTGTGACAACCAAAACTATCTCTGGACATTGCTAGACAGTCCCCTTTGGACACCATTGGTTGAAAACCACTGATCTAGTAGTCTTTCATGTACAAATTTATCTCATATACAAACAAGATGATAATTTTAGATCCCAGTGTGTGTATTCCTCTCCCTGAGTAGAGTCAGGGGTCCCCAAGATTACTCTTAGGTTTAATGATTCACTAGAAGTACTCACAGAACTCAGCATATAGACATATGCACAGCTATGATTTATTACAGTAGAAGGATATAAAACAAAATCAGTAAAGAAGAAAAGTCACATGGGACAAAGTCCAGAGGAAACTAGGTGCCAGCTTCCAGAAGCCCTTTCCCATTAGAATCACAAAGATACACGCAATTCCTCCAGCAATGAGGTGTGCAACAGGTATAAAGTGTTGTGCATCAGAGAAGCTCCTTAGAAACGTAATGCCTAGCATGTGTGAAAATCCCAGACTCTGAGAAAGGAAGCAGGTACTTAGCCAAATTCATAGTTTTTGTACAAATACTTTCTGTAGCAGGAGCCATACACAGTAACGATAGAAAACCTTGGAAAATCCACGTTTCGAAATGTCAGCCAGAGGTCAACCTTGAAAGGAGGTATTTCCAAGGAGAGTTGTTTCAGACCTACAAGGCTAACACTTTCTGGATACTTGCCTATACAAGGTTTTGTGGAGGGTCAATCACATTTTAGGCACCTAAAGAATCATAGAATGAATAAGTGAGTGAGATAAGCAATCAATCTTGTTTCCCATAAGAATTGATTAAACAGTCCTATTTAGATTATTGTTCCTAGGTGTTCTTAGCCCTAAGTAGACTGAAATGTTTCTGGCAATGAAGCATAAACACGAGTTTTAAAGTTAAAAGATTTTAGTTAATTATGTCAGACTTGAGATGCTTTTCCAGAAAGTCTTCAAGCAATTCAGTATGGCACAGAGCCCACTGACAGTCAAAAGGAAGTGGCATATGCTAATATTCTGGTCATACAATTTCCAAATGCAAACACTAAGAGAATGAGAAATTTACATTGACTCTAAGACTACAGGATCAACTGTTTTCTACTATGAAACCTATGCCATTTTAAAAAATAAAATTCCTCAATGGTTAAACTCTTTTGGAAATAATTGAATTGTCTATTGTTCTTCCACTCTAGATTAATAGGACAGTTTAAGAAATTACCTTTATGTAATTAAGAAAATAGAATACATTGTTCTCTTCATGATAATGAATGGCAAAACACTTCCTACCATCATATAACTCTTGTCTAAATGGTTAGCTTTTATTTTTGGATTATTGTCTGCTTATCACCCTCCTCCACTGTGAATGCAATATTTAGTAAGAGCAAGGTTCTTTTGTTGCTGTTGTTTTCCCTCAGTGTCTTCCCAACACTTCGCACATGTGGCAAATAGTGTTTAACAGATACTTGATGAAAGAAAATTTAAAAATAAAAATCCATAAGGATCATGACCCAAAGTCCATGTGTTCCTAGGATGTTTTTGGTATTTAGCTTCAAGGCAAACAGAATTAAAAAATAAAATAAAATACAATGGCAAAAAACAAAATGTATAGTAAAGACAAAACAGAATAATTTGTTTCCTTGATTATAAGGTGTGCTATTAATGGGTTTCAGGTGGACCTTGATAGCATTCAGAAGATGCTAAATAGGACTTGGTAAGGCCTTGAAACATTCTAAAACACACATCTGGCATAAATAGGCACAAACATTTTCCACCATGTGTTATAAAACAACTATGATTTTCTATATTTTTCAATTTTTGAGAACAGAGTTGAAAAACATGAACTACATGGAGTATTTTCCTTATATCTGGAAGAGAACCTGAGATCTGGAGTTAACATAATATACTTGACAGTGTTCCATGAAGCAAGGACAAGTTAGTTGTGCCAATAAAAACCAACCTTCTAATTACCAAAGTTTTTCTTCCATATTGAAATGTGCTTCAGTAACAATGTTTTATACAAGACATTTAAAATAAAATTATTACATTTGTGGCAATATAAACATTTTTAATAATGATGACAATTTTTAGAAACTGTTACTTTCAGAATTAAGAAGTAATACATTATAAAGTAGTTGGTTTTAAATAAACTGTTTTATAGATCTCAAATGATGATAAGCATTCAGCCAATTAGCACTGAGGAACATATTAGAAGAATCCAAAATTCTAGCTAATCTTTGGCCTGATTACAAGTAGATAATTTATATTTGAAATATTTTAATTTTACAGCATCTCAGTTCCTTTTATAAAATCTAGAGGTCCATTTACTCACTTTTATGGTGCACTTTATTGGAAGCTCTTCAAATTAACTTTATACATTCTTCTTAGATATAAACAGAAATCAGCCAGTTACTTCCTTCCAAGTACTTTTGCTTATTATTCAATTTTATTGTATCTTTAAACAAAGGTCACAAAGGTCAATGTAACTGAAAAGTCAAATGTTTGGTAGCAGAGTTTGAAGTAAAAATGTAGACATTCACTTGGGTTTTTGTTTTCCTTGAGTAAATGACTACTATCCAGCTTGCACTGTACAATTGAGAACATGGCTTTGGGTAACAGATCTGGATTTATCACTATTGTTACATAAGACTAATGACTTTGAACATCTTTTTAAAATTTCACTGATCTCAGTTTTCTCATACGTTAGAGAGAGCGTATGTGTGTGTGTGTTGGGAAGTAGGGAATGTTAGCTGCTTTCAGTGACAAATATTAATATTATTACCTCAATGTCAAGGATTCTATTACCCAGATAGATGTAATGACCTCCACACATCCCTTTATACATTCTTTTCTTCCTTTTTTTGATCTTCTTTATTTGAGAGCAATTTAAAATAGAGTTGGAAAAATTAAGGTTTTTATTTCCCCAGTCAATTTAATCATATTTCTTTTCACAATTATTCATTTTCATATTTTAAAAAAGTATTTTATTCAAAATGAGTTGTGAGTAAACTGGGAGACCCTGTTAAATGTGGTAGATTTTGAGAGATGGGTCAATTAGCGAATTTGAGAGAGATAGCTTATATTGTTAATGTGAAATTCTTAACTCATCCAGAGGATTAAAAAAAAAAAGTGAAAGGTAGGGTAAATAAATAATAGCCATAGCTATAGTTTTTTCTTCTTTAAACATTTTAGTAAAGAAATAAAAGGAAACACTCTCCTCAATTAATGCATGTCAATTAGGGAAAGATTTAGTAGTAAGAGTGCTAACAGTCAATTTCTACTCTGATGAACCAAATAAAATTTACTTCACTGTGTCATGTAATCCACTTTCAAATTTTTAATGTTTTTATATTATAATTTAAATTTCTTTGAAAACACTTTTATCAGACAAGCAAACAATATTTTGTATGCATTATTATATTTCTAATGATATTTTATGGTATGATGGTGGTGATAAAACTCAACTTTGGTGTTATTAATGGTGGGGTCACTCAACTAGAGCCACACATCTTAGAATGTGAAGACAAGTTGGCCTTAGGAAGGATCACTATGAACAAAACTAGTGGAGGTAATGGAATTCCAGCTGAGCTATTTCAAATCCTAAAAGATGATGCTGTTAAAGTGCTGCATTCAATATACCAGCAAATTTGGAAAAATCAGCAGTGGCCACAGGACTGAAAAACATCAGTTTTCATTCCAATTCCAAAGCAGGCAATGCCAAAAAATATTCAACTACTGCACAATTGCATGCATTTCAGATGCTAGCAAAGTAATGTGCAAAATTCATCAAGCTAGGCTTCAATAGTACGTGAACTGAGAACTTCCAAATCTATCAGCTGGGTTTAGAAAAGGCAGAGGAACCAGAAATTAAATTGCTAACATACACTGGATCATAGAAAAAGCAAGAGAATTCCAGAAAAACATCTACTTCAATGATTATAATAAAGCCTTTGACTGTGTGAATCACAACAAACTGTGGAAAACTTTTAAAGAGATGGAATACCAGAGCACCTTATCTGCCTCCTACAAAACTCATAGGCAGGTCAAGAAGCAACAGAAATGGACCTGAAACAATGGACCAGTTTCAAATTGAGAAAGGAGTGTGTCAAGGCTATATATTATCACCCTGCTTATTTAACTTATAAGAACTGTACATCAAGTGAAGTGCCCGGCTAGATGAAAACAAGTTGGAATCAAAATTGCTCAGAGAATTACCAATAAGCTCAGATATGCCGATGACACCACACTAATGGCAAAAAGCCAAGAGGAATTAAAGAGCCTCTTGATGAAGGTGAAAGAGGAGAGTGAAAAAGCTGGCTTAAAACTCAACATTCAAAAAACGAAGATCATGTCATCTGATTCCATCACTTCAAGGCAAATAGACAGGGAAACAATGAAAACAGAGACATATATTATTTTTAAGGGCTCCAAAATCACAGAAAATGGTGACTAAAGCCATGAAATTAAAAGATTCCTGCTCCTTGGAAGAAAAGCTATGGCAAATCTAAATAGTGTATTAAAAAGCAGAGACATTACTTTGTTGACTAAGGTCCATCTAATCAAAGCTTTGGCTTTTCCAATAGTCATGTAAGGATGTGAAAGCTGGACAATAAAAAAGTCTGAGTGCCAAATAACTGATGCATTTGAACCATGTTGTTGGAGAAGACTCTAGAGGGTCCCTTAGACACCAAGGAGATCAAACCAGTCGATCTTAAAGGAAGTCAACCCTAAATATTCATTGGAAGGACTGATGTTGAAGCTGAAGC
The DNA here is from genome assembly GCA_006410875.1 of Neotragus pygmaeus. NCBI lineage: Eukaryota > Metazoa > Chordata > Mammalia > Artiodactyla > Bovidae > Neotragus > Neotragus pygmaeus. The sequence continues at coordinate 38,620 of SJYV01028178.1, forward strand.
TCCAATACTTTGGCTATCTGATGTGATGAGCAGACTCATTGAAAAAGCCCCTGTTGGTGGGAAAGATTGAAGTCAGGAGGAGAAGAGGGTGGCAGAGGATGAGACGATTGGATGGAATCACCAACTCAACGGACATGAGCTTGATCAAACTCTGGGAAAGGGTGAAACACAGGGAAACCTGGCATTCTGCAGTTCATGGGGTTGCAAATAGTCAGACATGACTAAGAGACTATAACAACTACATTATTTTAAATAAATCATACACATTTTTCTACACTTAATGTAGATTGCATATTTTTGTACTCAGAATAAGGTGCAAATAGACAATGCAATTTTTCAGTAAAAATCTTCAGGAATATTTGTTTCACAGATAAAAATGTATATGTAAATTTTGTCAGTTTACAGAACAAAAGACTTTTTAAGAATTATCGGCTGCAAATTAAGATACCTAAAATTCTAAATGTTCTTCCTAACTCTGACATCAACACCAGCAATAAAATTTTAGTAATTACTCAATTTTATTGATTGTAGTTATATCTAGCTCATATTTGTTAAGTAATACCAGTTATACACATGATATCAGTAGTGGAAAAAATGTGTCTCCATAATAAACAAATATGAATTTAAAGCACATCGAAGAGAAAGGCCAAAAGAATTAATAAGGTTTAGTGGACACACATTCTCTATACACTAAGTACTTTTGAAAGTCATAAATATTAATAGCATTAAAATGCATTAAGTTTATTTTATTTTTTACTATAAATTTATTTATTTTAATTGGAGGCTAATTACTTTACATATTGTATTGGTTTTGCCATACATCAACATGAATCTGCGACAGGTATACACATGTTCCCCATCCTGAACCCCTTCCCCCCTCCCTCCCCATACCATC
>SJYV01028180.1:0-41000 GCA_006410875.1 Neotragus pygmaeus
CTTCTTGCAGCCAAGCTGGAAAGGTCCCCAAGATACTAAATCCGCTGACCAAGCCCACTGGTCTCAGAGAAGAGAAAACTGACTCCTGATTCCGTTTCTCTCCACCTTTGCTATTTGAGGATAGACAGATTAGAAAATATGCAAGTAAATGTGGATTCGGGGTCATTTCTTTAAATTATGAGTTTTTTTGTGCATGCATGTTCAGTGGAGGCGCTTCAGTCCTATCCGACTCCTTGCAACTGCATGGACTGCAGCCCACCTGCAGGCTCCTCTGTCCATGGGATGCTCCAGGCAAGAATGATGGAGTGGGTTGCCAGGCCCTTTTCCAGGGAATCTTCCCAAGCCAGGGATCCAACCTGGGTCTCCTGCAGATACTATTCTGCAAGAGGGTTCTTTACCGCTGAGCCACTGAAGAAGCCCGGAGTCCTTAATGATGTTTACCTAAATAGAGGATGAAGGTTCTCCAAAGTCTCTTCTGTTGTTGACTTTTAAATTCATAACTAGTGTTTTATCGGGAGAAGGCAATGGCACCCCACTCCAGTACTCTCACCTGGAAAATCCCATAGACGGAGGAGCCTGGTGGGCTGCAGTCCATGGGGTCACTAAGAGTCAGACACGACTAAGCGACGTCACTTTCACTTTTCCTTTCATGCATTGGAGGAGGAAANGAAGGCAATGGCACCCCACTCCAGTACTCTCACCTGGAAAATCCCATAGACGGAGGAGCCTGGTGGGCTGCAGTCCATGGGGTCACTAAGAGTCAGACACGACTAAGCGACGTCACTTTCACTTTTCCTTTCATGCATTGGAGGAGGAAATGGCGACCCACTCCAGGGTTCTTGCCTGGAGAGTCCCAGGGACGGGGGAGCCTGGTGGGCTGCCGTCTATGGGGTCGTACGGAGTGGGAAGCGACTTAGCAGTAGTTGTTGGTGGTGGTGTTTTATCGCCACCTCGTGGCAAAAGTTGGGCTTTACAATGGACATTTAATTTTCAGGGCTTCCCTGCTGACTCAGATGGTGAGGTATCTGCCTGCAAAGCCGGAGAACTTGGGTTTGATCCCTGGGTTGGGAAGATTCCCTGAAGAGGAGAATGGCTACCCACTCCAGTATTCTTGCCTGGAGAATTCCATATAAAAAAATCATAATTAGTGTTTCATTGCCACCTTGTGGCAAAAGTTGGGCTTTGCAATGGACATTTAATTTTCAATCAGCTCTAAATTCTAACTTTATTTGCTGCCTGAATACTGCTTAGAGACAGACAGCGTATGAGAAATCTTAGACAAACTAAGAAGACTAAATAATAGCAATTCAAATTTAGGGGGTATTTCAGAATGCTTCCTAAGCCCTTAAATTTTTCAGGTTTACCCAGAGGACACATAGAACTGAGACTTGGTTTTGAGGTTGTGATGATAATAAAAACAATCATTGTAACTATACAGCTAACATCCATTGAGTGCTTACTATGTTCCGAAAATATTCTAATACTTTTCAGTACCACTCATTTACCCCACAACTCTCTGAGGTAAGTTCTCTTGTCTGTGTGTTAGTCACTCAGTCACATCCAACTCTTTGTAACCCCATAGACTGCAGCCCACCAGGCTGCTTAGTCCATAAAATTCTTCAGGCAAGAACACTGGAGTGGGTTGCCATTTCCTTCTCCAGGGGATCTTCCCAACCCAGCGATTGAACCTGGCCTCCTGCATTGCAGGTAGATTCTTTACTGTCTGACCCACCAGGGAAGCCCAAGTTCTTTTATCTACAATGTTTTACAGAGAAAACTGAGATAAAGTGAAGTTAATAATTTGCCCAAGGGCCTTTCCTCGTAGTTCAGTGGCTAAGACTCTGTGATCCTCATGCAGAGAGACCAGGCTTGATCCATAGTTGGGAACCAGATCCTACATGATTAAAGGAAGAGTTGCTTTTGGTTTTTATTACAGTGTGTATCTATTGTAAGTAAATAAAATAGAAGCATAAACACTGAAAGCTAAACTAAAATTATAAGCAATTTCAAGCTCCTACTATTAACAATCACTTTTATTGTGTGTAAATGCATGTATTTATCTGTGTGTATCCTTTTGAAAAAATATAGATCCCATTCTACAATATAATATTAATTTGCCAAACTGTTTTAGACCTTACAGTTTTCTCTTAATACATTATGAATATCTTACTCTGCTGGCATATGTATTTTTACAGCAAAATTTAATGGTTGCATCCTATACAAAATAATTTACTCAGTTAACCTCTTACTTTCAAATTGCCTTTGCATCTTTGTTGAAATCAATTTGGCATATGTGTGTGGGTCTGCTGCTAGATTCTTTATTCTGTTCTGCTGATCTATTTGCCTTTCTTGAGTTTAATATCACACCTTGATCAGTGCCCCTTTACACTGAAGTGTGAGGTCAGGTGGTGTGTTGGCCCACTTTGTTCTTTCACAGTTGTACTGGGCGTTCTACATCCCTTGCATTTCCACATGAATTTTAGAATTAGCAGTCAACATCTACAAAGGGGACTGCTGAGATTTTAACTGGGATTGAATTAAATCTATTATACATGTTGGAAAGAATTTATATTCTATCCATGTTTATCCATAATCATGGCATCTATCTCTATTTAGGAGTCTTTCCTCTCATTATATTTTGTATTTAGCAGAGGACAGGTCCTCTACATTTTTCCTGTACATTTATCTCTTAAGTAGTTCATGTTTTATGTGATTATTCATGGATTGTTATTTTATTTTCAATTTCCAGTTGTTTGTTGCTAGTATACTGATCTTACATTTTCAAACCTTGCTAAACCACTTATTAGTTCTAGTAAATGCACAGATAAATAGATTTCATGTGACTTTCTATAGATGATCATGTTATCTGTGATTAAAGACAATTTTACTTCTTCATCTCCAATCAGGATATCCTTTATTTCTCTTTCTTGCCTGGTGGGCAGGTGAAAACCTTCAGTACAATATTAAATAGAAGTGATGAGAGTAGACAGCTTTGCTTCCTCATCTTGGTGGGAAGAATTTCATCTTGGAACAGTATGGTGTTAGCAGTATAATTTGCATAGACAAATTGTATCAATTGTATCAAAACTTTTATCAAGTTGAGGTTATTTCTTATATTCCTAGTTTTTGGAGTGTTTTTATTAAGATCAATGTTGTATATTTTCAAAACCCTTTTCTTCATCTCTTGTGATGATGATATTGTTTTCCTTTTTTAGTCTTTTAATAGGGTAATTGTCATTGGTTGGTTTTTCAAATGCTAAACTAACTGCACCCCTTAGATAAGCCCTTCTTGGTCATGATGTGTTTTATCCTTTTAATATGGTGTTAGATTTGATTCACTGATTCAGTGCTTTCAATAGATAACTAGTTCCTGACTAATTTTCCTAAATCACTGCTTTTATGAGGTCAATATTTTTCCACAAACTAATGTGATATATTAAAGCATTATGGAAATTTGTCTCAAATCAGAAAGAGCCAAGATGTCCAACAATAGAGAATTATTAAATACAATTTGATGTATCAATAAAGTATTATATAGTCACAAAGAATATAGTATAGAAAGAATTTATCTGAAGAAAATATTTGCACATTATTAAATATAAAGAAATGCATGAAACAGAACACCTGGCAGTAAGTACAAAGTCTATAAAAAGATGTAAAATATTCATTGACTCAGAATTTTTGCTTCTTGGAATTCATCTAAGAAAATACTAAAGAATGAGTGCAAAGATTCCAAGTTCATTTCACATAAGAATTTTTTTAATTTTTATTTTTATATTTTCCTGTATATTCCTATATAGAAAAACACATTTAAAATGAAGAAAGATCTGTAGTTAATAACATCAACTTCTACCTTAGGACATAAAAACATCAAATTCCTTAAAAGATACACATTACATACCAGGCTTATTGAAGAAGTAGATAACCCAAGGAAGTTGATATTTATTGAAGACACTGACTTTGGAGTTTTAAAACTTCCTGTAAAGATAAATCCATACTCAGATTTGGCTGCGAAGGACTGGAAGTAGGGCAATGTATTCCATACCATGAAGATTTTAGCATAATACTATATACGTGAGGCTTTGGTGGTGACAGAGGAGTGAGGACGTCAGGACGGGTGGAAGAAACAGTAAAAGATACTGTTGGGCTGGAGCAAAAGCAATTGTTTTGCATTGTTGCACTTTGTCATTACATACTGGAATACATTCTTAAATAAATGTGGCTATGTTACACATCATTTTAATGCACATTTCTCAATTTTTTTTTTTTGCTAATGATTTATGATTTGCTGTTTACTGTAGATTTATTTTAGACTGTAGAAATGATGTTAGACCAAAAGCAAATTCAAGTGATTTTCTAATTCATGTTCAAAATGGGTCATAAAACAGTGGAGACAACTCACAACATCAACAACACATTTGGCCCTAGAACTGCTAATGAAAGCACAGTGCGACAGTAGCTCAAAGTTTTGCAAAGCCTTGACGATGAGGAGCACAGTGGCTGGCCGTCGGAAGGTGACATTGACCAATGGAGAGCCAGCATCGAAGCCGATCCTCTCACAACTACATGCTCCTGCTGACACTAAGTCACCTCAGTCGTGTCCGACTCTGTGCGGCCCCACAGACGGCAGCCCACCAGGCTCCCCCGTCCCTGGGATTCTCCAGGCAAGAACACTGGAGTGGGGTGCCGTTTCCTTCTCCAATGCATGAAAGTGAAAATCAGTTATAGTGTGAGGTCTCAAAATTAAATCTCAGTCATACCGTAACACTGGGACACCAAGGGACCTATTGTGTCTTCTATGTTTGGGAAGCCACCTGTCCATTTGGGAAGCTGGTCCTATGATTACCAATTTTAAAAATACTTTGTCTCTACAATTCCCAGGAAAGCCTTTCTGGTCAAGAAGCCACTGCAGACCACCCAGAGACCTCCCATTGCCTCTCCTGGCTGTTGCCTTCTGGATGTTTCCAGAGAGCAGCCGATCGACAGAAACTAATTCATAACCACAGCTGTAGCTGCATGGAACGCTCAGAAATATAGCAGCCTTTATTTGGAGTGATCTTGTGTCCAGATAAAATATTGGGGGTTCTGTTGCCATAGATTAAAAGAAAGGGGAAGAATAGCTATCGGAGTACATCTAGCAGTCTGCCAAAGACCACAGTTTCCATCCTTGAGATTTGTGAGCACCCTTTATCCCAGGGAGAAAACTCGTACCTTACCTAAGAGATGACTTCAAAGTTCCATTCAGAGACTAAACCCAGCCCTGGTTTAGGTCAGGATAGCTGAGGGACACAAAGTTCTCTTTGTGTCTTTGTTAGAACACAAATTTCTCTCCATTAGGTTCAGATGTGGCTACCTATGGACAGGTGATCCAGGAAGTGACTGGTAAGTTATTCCTCCATGCCTAACACACACACACACACACACACACACACACACACACACACCATTCTATGGTGGAATAGGGACAGGATAACTATAATAAAAGGTTCTCTTCAGAAAAAAAAATTATTGTAATGGGCAGGAATTTCAGAGGTGTCTGCCCTGGCAATAGAGTATTATAATTTCCTAGGTTAGCTCATCCAAAAACCTCTGCTTCCTCTGTCGTCTCCAAGACCACGGCTTTGTTTACTTGGTGGCCCATTAGTCTCCTCTGTCGTACTCCACTGGGCATTGGAGTGCCTGCTGTTTGTGGGGCTGCAAACTCTCAAGTCCTGCTTTTCGCTAGTTTAAGTTTGGTACTTAAGTTTGCAATGAGACTGACTCAAGACAGTCAGGGTTTGGCAGGCCAGCTTTATGGTTTTTGTGGTAAAGAATTTCCTCTTGATAGGCACACAGTCTTTCTTCTGGTCAGTTTCTGTATAAAAATTGAACCCAAAGACATCATCTAGAAATTATACACACACACACATACACACACTTATATGTATGTTTTTGTTTATCGACAGAAGTCCACAGACGTGGTTTTCATTCCTTGCTACCTGCTACAGTCTGCACAGCCATTTTTCGGTCTAATGATGATGTCTATGGGTTGAATTGTGTCCTCCATCCTAAAAAGATATGCTTGATCTTAACTCCAAGTACCACAGTATGTGACCTTATTTGAAGACAAGATCTTCACAGTGGCCATCAAGTTGAAATGAGATCATTGGGGTGAGCCCTAACCCAATATGACCTGTGTCCTTACAAACAGGAGAAACCTGGACACAGCCACACACGCAATGACAGTGCCGCATGAAGACAAAGGTGGAGATGAGGGCGATGCGGCCACGAGACAAGAAGCGCCGGAGGTCGTCAGTGGCCCGCCAACGGCCAGGAGAGAGCCACGGGACAGGCTTTCCTGGCCGCGCTGAGGAAACTGCCCTGCTGACGCCTTGATCTCAGACTCTAGCCTCTAAAACTGTAAGATGATAAACGTCTGTGGTTCAAGCCACCCAGTTTGCGGTACTTTTTTACGGGAGCACTCGAAACTAACACAGGGGGCTTCCATTATGCTCTAAAATAAGGACTTTGAAAGGTGGGGCTACACCCTTAACCTGACCTGCACTGCTGGGCTGATTCTTCTTGCCAAGCCCAGAAGGCTTTGTACGTGTTCTTCTCTAGGAATTAGGGCCACTCTGCCGCTTCAGAGCAAATTCTTACCATTGCTTCAGTGTCGAGGTACTGATATAGTGGATTTTTAACATTGTGAAGCAACAAATTATTAGGTTCACAAATATTTTAGATTCCTTGACACAGGTGTAGATTCTCTGCTACAGCTTGAGATTCTCTCACCTTTCCTGAGCAGAGTTCCCGGGGGCCCTCAGCACCCTCGGGTTCTGTGATTGAATCAGCGGAGGTGGAACGTGAGAAGGAGAGCCAGCTGCTGCTGTCCTTACCAACTGCTTCTTGGATGGCCAGGTCAAGAAAGTGTCCATCAATATCCTTCAGTGCCGGGAGGCAGCATGGGGAATCCTGCCCATGGCAAAGGTAATGAGCAAGGGGGCCTTACAAAATGCAAAGGCAGGATCAGGCCTCAGGGGTTCCCCCTGGACTTTCAGAAACATCTACCCCCAGAACAAAAATCTGTCTGCTTTACTATATTATGCCTTTCAACAACTCCTCTGACATTAACAGGGGGCTGTCCCCCCACCACCTTTTTCTAGAAAAAGTTAGTTTAGAGCTTTTAGATAATAAATCTCCTGGGCATTAATAACAGTGTTTCAATCCAGAAACCCCTCTAATGGCTTTCTAGCCTGCCTGACAGGTGTGTCAGGACCTTTTACAACTGCACATGTGATTGCTACAGCCTCCACAGGAAGCTTAAAACATCCTAGGAATGTAGGGGCTTCCGAGGAGTCAAAATTGTCAGAATAGGATGGATTAAGGGTTTCATTGTTGAGCCAATACTTGCTGCCAAGTTTTCATATCCTTTACTTGTTGATATAGTTGGTATATAGAAAAAAACAAGTAGCAACATAGATCTTTGAGTTAAGTACTTTCTTTGTTATAACCCACTGCACCTTTGTTCTACAGGGATGTAACTTTATTTAGTGCTTTGAGGGTGATGCAGGTTAAAGAAAAACACATCAGGGAAAATGAGATTAACATTCATTAAGGAAGAGAGCCATACAGGCCTCTTGGCTAGAAGATAGTGTAAATCACCTGAGACCTTTTTTATACGGAAAGATATGCAGAAAGAAAGCCTGGTATTGATAAGGGTCAGGACTGCTGCCCCTGCATGACTCTGCATCTTCCATTATGTAAAACTTAGGGTATATAAGCACCTTTTGAAAATAAAGTTATGAGGTTTTTACACAAGCTTGGCCTACCCNAACCTGACCTGCACTGCTGGGCTGATTCTTCTTGCCAAGCCCAGAAGGCTTTGTACGTGTTCTTCTCTAGGAATTAGGGCCACTCTGCCGCTTCAGAGCAAATTCTTACCATTGCTTCAGTGTGGAGGTACTGATATAGTGGATTTTTAACATTGTGAAGCAACAAATTATTAGGTTCACAAATATTTTAGATTCCTTGACACAGGTGTAGATTCTCTGCTACAGCTTGAGATTCTCTCACCTTTCCTGAGCAGAGTTCCCGGGGGCCCTCAGCACCCTCGGGTTCTGTGATTGAATCAGCGGAGGTGGAACGTGAGAAGGAGAGCCAGCTGCTGCTGTCCTTACCAACTGCTTCTTGGATGGCCAGGTCAAGAAAGTGTCCATCAATATCCTTCAGTGCCGGGAGGCAGCATGGGGAATCCTGCCCATGGCAAAGGTAATGAGCAAGGGGGCCTTACAAAATGCAAAGGCAGGATCAGGCCTCAGGGGTTCCCCCTGGACTTTCAGAAACATCTACCCCCAGAACAAAAATCTGTCTGCTTTACTATATTATGCCTTTCAACAACTCCTCTGACATTAACAGGGGGCTGTCCCCCCACCACCTTTTTCTAGAAAAAGTTAGTTTAGAGCTTTTAGATAATAAATCTCCTGGGCATTAATAACAGTGTTTCAATCCAGAAACCCCTCTAATGGCTTTCTAGCCTGCCTGACAGGTGTGTCAGGACCTTTTACAACTGCACATGTGATTGCTACAGCCTCCACAGGAAGCTTAAAACATCCTAGGAATGTAGGGGCTTCCGAGGAGTCAAAATTGTCAGAATAGGATGGATTAAGGGTTTCATTGTTGAGCCAATACTTGCTGCCAAGTTTTCATATCCTTTACTTGTTGATATAGTTGGTATATAGAAAAAAACAAGTAGCAACATAGATCTTTGAGTTAAGTACTTTCTTTGTTATAACCCACTGCACCTTTGTTCTACAGGGATGTAACTTTATTTAGTGCTTTGAGGGTGATGCAGGTTAAAGAAAAACACATCAGGGAAAATGAGATTAACATTCATTAAGGAAGAGAGCCATACAGGCCTCTTGGCTAGAAGATAGTGTAAATCACCTGAGACCTTTTTTATACGGAAAGATATGCAGAAAGAAAGCCTGGTATTGATAAGGGTCAGGACTGCTGCCCCTGCATGACTCTGCATCTTCCATTATGTAAAACTTAGGGTATATAAGCACCTTTTGAAAATAAAGTTATGAGGTTTTTACACAAGCTTGGCCTACCCCCGTGTTGACTCTCTCTCTCTCTCTCTTTCTCCCTCTCCTTCCCACTCTTTTTCGGGCTGATCCCTTGGAACACAGAGGCTCACCATGTCTACTTATTTGCCTGGGCTTCTAAACCCACGCGAGAGGGAGCCCAAGGCAGGGCACCCTCCGCTATTCAAGCGGGCACCTGTGGCCTAACATAGACGGTGCAAGTTTCTTGTCTTGAGACTTTATTAGCTTTCCGTGTAACCAAGGAATATCAGTCTATTTTCTCCTCTATTTTTTCACTACATTATTCTTCCCTAATCTCTCTTTAAATTTCTAATTAACCTCTCTTTAATTGCCAACTCCGTCTCCACTTTGAATTCCCTGGATCCACCAGGGTTGGACCCTGGCACTTCAGGGTATCACCTTACTTTTAAATTCCAAACTTTGGACGATCAGCATTCACTTGGAAAGAACAGAAGCCATTTCAACTAGTCTAATCAGAAAAAGATTTCGTACAGGTTTTGTTACGGCTTAGGGAATCAGTTGGAGGGTCTAAGACATCCTTTCAGAACAGGACAACGGGGTGGCAGGGTGGGGGTGGTGGGCACCAGTGCAGATGTTCCTATAGCTATTGGGAAACCATCAGGATCACAACTGGGGCAGGGCAATGGGAGACAGAAACTTGCTCAAATAGCAGAGGCAGGGAAAGCACGACTTTGGCGCCTCTTCAGCTCTCTCACAGGGACATCTGATTAGCAGGATCCAAGTCCATTCGGAGCTCTAACCAACAGAGCACCTGGAATGTCTGTTATTCTGGACACCGCTATGCCCAGCAAGAAATTCAGGGCTCTAATTCGACAACAGAAAAGGGGGAAGGAGATAAAGCAGTAGTCAAAGTGTGAATGTAAATATTTTAGAATTATCTCTGACGCAGAGTAGACCCTTACCAACGGATGCATTTATGGAAACACAATAGTTCCAAGTTCTTAAGAGAGAAAATGTGAAACCAGAAACAAGAGGTGAGATTTGTAAAAGGCAAACTATGTCACAATCGCTTTGCACTTTAGCTTATCCAAGGGCACGGCAGTTCTCTGAGCTGGAATATTTAACATGTGCCCTTTTTAGTGAACAAAGTTCATTCTCTGCAGGAGAAGCTGACCTCATAAGTCAAAGGTCCTGGTCCAGTTGAATTCTCTTAGACTTTGTTCCTTCTCAAGTGGCTTCACCTCCTCGTGTGTTTGATACCCATAACCCAAGGAAATATCTCAAGTCTGAGTTTATTTCTTTAAAATTGCTGTTGTTCCTGTTCAGTTGCTGAATCATGTCCAATTCTTTGCAACCCCATGGACTGCAGCATGCCAGGCCTCCCTGTCCTTCAATATATCCCAGTTTGCTCAAATTCATGTCCATTGAGTTGGTGATGCTATCTAATCGTCTCATCTTCTGCCAGCCCCTTCTACTTTAGCCTTCCTTCCCAGCATCAGGGTCTTTTCCAATGCATCAGTTATTCGCATCAGGTGGCCAAAGTATTCGAGCTTCAGCTTCAGTATCACTCCTTCCAATGACTCTTCAGGGTGTTGATCTCTTTAAGGATGGACTAGTTGGATCTCCCTGCACTCCAAGGGGCTCTCAAGAGTCTTCTCTAGCACCACTGTTCAAGAGCATCAATTCTTCAGCTCTCAGTCTGCTTTATCGTCCAACTCTCACATCCATACATGACCATAGCTTGGACTATACAGATCTTTGTTAGCAAACTGATGTTTCTGCTTTTTTAATATGCTGCCTAAGTTTGCTATAGCTTTTTTTCCAAGGAGCAAGTGTCTCAATTTCTGGCTGCAGTCACTGTCTGCAATGACTTTGGAGGCCAATAAAAGAAAATCTGTCATTGTTTCCACTTTTCCCCCTTGTATTTGCCATGAAGTGATGGTACTAAATATCGCAACCTTAGTTGTTTTTTTTTTAATGTTAAGTTTTAATCCAGCTTTTTCCCTCTCCTCTTTCACACATTTGTGAAATGTTTTAGAACGAAGATAGCAAAGTTTTACTATAAACATTCAGAGAATAATGTTTTCACATTGCCACATAGTGTCTTTTGCCATTTCTCATTCATGACATTGCAGTGTGGGAGCATCATGGTGCACTGATTAATGAGTATGCCTATGTTCCAACAAAATTTATTTACAAAAAGTGTGGGGTGCCTCATTTGGCACATAGGTTGTCATTTGCTGATCACTGTTTTACATACTTGCCTGAAATTAAAAAACAATTCCATCAGAGTTACCTTGCTCATCACGTAAGATACGGGCTGTAGTTGGTCCTTTCTTTTTTCAGTGTGTGTGTGGAATTCTTTCTTTCACACAGACACTCAACCTAACGTCTGGTGACTGATACCAGCACTTCCTTCTGCTTGCTTTCACCTTACGGTCAAATATTAATATTCTTCTGACCATTTGTGAACCTAAACACAACAGGAAATTTCTTTACCTTCAAAAGCTGTCTTCACAGTGGAGATAGCAAGTCGCTACCAACTGTGCTCAGCCACACATGAAGCACCCAGTGTGGTTTCTGTTGGCCACAACTGTGGGCTGGCTTGGCTGACCACCTCCTGATCCTCAGATACCAAGAGGAGAGGAGAGCCAGTGTGGCCACCCACACCCAGATGGAGATCCTATTGCTGTCCTTGATGGGGCATTCTGTTTGGTCCTGACGTCTGACCTCTGTCACTCATCAGCTGTGTGATTTTAGGTTAATTATCTAAATTTCCTAAACTTCAGTTTCCTAATAAGCAAGATGGAGATCATAATACCTACCTAGAGTTGTGCCTGGACTATAGTAAACATTCCATGGATGTTCTTTACCATGGGAAATAGACTTCCCTGGTGGCTCAGACAGTAAAGAATCCACTTGCAATGCAGGAGACCTGAGTTTGAATCCTGGGTGGGCAAGACCCCTGGAGAAAGGAATGGCAACCCACTCCAGTATTCTGGCCTGGAGAATGGACAGAGGATCCCGGCGGACTACAGTCCATGGGATTGAAAAGAGTGGGACACAAATGAGTGACTAATATTTCATTTTTTTCAGTTATGTAATTTACAATGATTATATCGTTAGTTGGTCTTCATTTTGACCTGAATATTTTGATATATGAACAACAAATATAATTTGAGCTTTATTTGCTTCTTTGGTTTATTTTAATTATGGTCTCAGTTCAGTTCAGTCATTCAGTTGTGTCCAACTCTTTGCGATCCCATGAACTGCAGCACGCCAGGCCTCCCTGTCCATCACCAACTCCCAGAGTTCACTGAGACTCACGTCCAACGAGTCGTTGATGCCATCCAGTCATCTCATCCTCTGTCGTCTCCTTCTCCTCCTGCCCTCAATCTTTCCCAGCATCAGGGTCTTTTCAAATGAATCAGCTCTTCACAGAGGGTGGCCAAAGTATTGGAGTTTCAGCTTCAACATCAGTCCTTCCAGTGGACACCCAGGATTGATCTCCTTTAGGATGAACTGGTTGGATCTAACATGGATATTTTCTATACATTGGTAGAACACGTTTTGCTATTCAGTTGCCCTAAATTTTCTTAAAAGCATACTTGTTTTTGTTTTTTTTTTTAATAGCATAAACTTTAACCAATATAGCAGACAGCACAAGAAGTTAACAGAAATAACTACCTTGGACAATTAAGTGTTTTACCCACTGAATCTTAACACTTGGCTGTGCCTCTGGCCCAGTCTCTTATTACACAAGCCGTGCTTCCTCTTCTTTTCTGATAGCACTTAAGCACTTGTTAGACTGCTTTTAGATTAGCTACAGCGCAGGCGGCGGCGGCCTGCACACTAAGCGTGGCCGAGAGCGACCCCGTGTCTGAGGCCAGGGGCAGCGGCCGGGAGGAGCAAACCCACGCCCAAGGAGTGGTGGCTGTGCAGGCGCAGGAGGGCCTAGAGGAGCCATCCCACGTTAAGGTCAGGAAGGGTGGTGGGAGGAGATATCCATCATCCAAGCTAAGGAGCACCGGCTATGCTCTGCTGGAGCAGCTGTGAAGAGATACCCCACGCCCAAGGTAAGAGAAACCCAAGTAAGATGGTAGGTGTTGCAAGAGGGCATCAGAGGGCAGACACTCTGAAACCATTCTCACAGAAAACTAGTCAATCTAATCACACTAGGAACACAGCCTTGTCTAACTCAATGAAACNTCCTTATAGGTTATTACAGGGTATTGAGTACAGTTCCCTGTGCTACACAGTAGGGAGCTTATTGTCTACTTGTTTTTTCTCTAGTAGTGTATATACGTTAACCCCAAACTCCTAATTGATCTCTTGTCCCTTCCTACCCTTCCTACCAGTTGATATCCCCTTTGGTAACCATAAACTTGTTTTCTATGTCTATGAGCCTATTTCTGTTTTGTAAACAAGTTAATTTATATTATTTTTTTAGATTCCATATATAAGTGATATCACATGATACTTGTCTTTCCCTGACTTACTCCACTTAAAATGATAATCTCTAGGTCCACCCATGTTGCTGCAAATGGCATTATTTTATTCTCTTTAATGGCTGAGTAATATTCCACTGGGAAAAATATATACATATATATAATTCCACTGACTGTATTCACATCTTTATCTGTTGATGGACAGATGTGTATATCCATCTGTTGATGGACATTTAGGTTGTTTACATTTCTTGGCTATTGTGAATAGGGCCAATATGAACATTGGAGTGCATGTACCTTTTTGAATTAGTTTTCTCTGGATATATGCCTAGAGGTAGAACTGCATGATCTTACAGTAATTCTGTTTCTACTTTTTCAAGGAACCTCCATACTGTTCTTCATGGTGGTTGCACCAATTCACATTCTCACTAATGATGTAGGAGGGTTCCTTTCTCTCCATACCTTCCCTAGCATTTATTATTTTTATTTTTTAATAATGTCCTTTTTTTTTTTACTGGTATGAGGTGATAACCTCATTATAGTTTTGATTTGCATTTCTCTAATAATTAGCAATGTTAAGCACCTTTTCACATGCCTGTTGACCATCTGTATGTCTTCTCTGAAGAGATATTTAAGTTTCCTCCCTGTGTGTGTGTGTTTTCTTTTTTGGATTGAGCTGTTTTTGTTTTTTTTTAATATTCAGTCTCATGAACTGAAATTTTCAAAATTAATTATGAAAATTAACCCCTTGTCAGTAGCATCATTTACAAATGTTTTCTCCCAGTCTGAAGGTTGTCTTTTCATTTTGTTTATGGGTTTCCTCTGCTGTGCAAAAGGTTTTGAGTTTGATCAGTTCCCATTTATTTACTTTTGTTTTTATTTCCATTATTCTAGGAGACAGATCCAAAAAATATTGCTGCTATAAGAGTGTTCTGCCTGTGTTTTCCTCTGAGAATTTTATATTATCTGGTCTTACATTTAGTTCCTTAATTCACGTTGAGTTTATTTTTGTGTGTGGTGTTGTGGAATGTTCTAATTCTATTCTTTACCATGTAGCTGTCCAGCTTGCCTTCTCTGTCATAGATTAGCTGACCATATATCCATGAGTTCATTTCTGGACTTTCTATCCTGTTGCATTGATCCATATATCTGCTTTTGTGCCAGTACTATACTGTTTTGATTACCATAACTTACTCTCAAATCACAGGGGAGGAAACGAAGGCTCAATTATCTTTAATGCTTTGTGCAAAGTCCTCTGCCTCCTTCCTTGACAAAAGGTATAGATAATATCATCATCGATATTGGTTCCATTTGTTTAAGCATGGAAAAAATTTCCTCAAGGGGATGAAGATGTACTTCTGTAACAGCCAGGGATTGATTACAAGAAACAGAAAACCATTTAAAGGATATGAAGAAGGCTTATTGAAAGGATACTGGAGAATTTCATAGAAGTTGAAAGAAGAAAACACATCTTGACCTTAAGGATATTCATTTAAGCACAGTTCTGGTATTTAAGATACTTGTGACAACAAAAGAAAGAGATGATTCTCATACCTGTCTTCTCCCGACATGCGTATAAATGGACTACACAAAACAGTTGCTCCAGCCAGGTGCAGGGCCTGCCCGGGAATGCTGAAATTATCCTTGTCTCCCATAACCATAGATGAAAATGTTCAGGTCCTTCAGTCCTGCAGCTAGGATGTCCGTCCCAACACTCACTTCTTTCTGGTTTTCACCTGACTCCAGACCATGGCTGGATAGAACAAACGAAGAAAGTGTCACAAGAGAAAAGGGGTCTTTATTCTGTGAAAGCTCTTTCATTCTAAATGAGAGAAAGCTAACTCAAACTGACCTAAAAAATACTTGGATTATATTAATAAAAGGTTCAGGATCAAATCCAGCTCTGAAATTGGCTGGGGGGGGTTGGGAGGTCACTTTATAAACTGCCCCAGTTTCAACAGATTTTCCTACAGCAGGGATTTAATAACTGACTTGAATTGAGGTAATAAATTTTCCTGAGTCAAGTTTTCTAAGTATGTAATTTGCCATACTCCCTAGTTTTGATAGGTAAGACTCTACTTTTTAAACTTATTAATGTTAATATATATTAATAGTAATGTTTCAAATTATTGTTGCTCAATCATTGTGACCCCATGAACTGCAGCATGCCAGGCTTCCCTGACTTTTACCATCTCCTTGGGTTTGTTCAAACTCATGTCCATTGAGTCATCCTTCTTCAGTATGTAATAATTAATTCTCTTTGATCCAAAAGAGTTTGGGGGACTGATTTTTTTTTTTTTAATTCAGGTAGTTGAGGATATTTTTGCATGTTTTTATTTTGCTTTTTATTTCTAAATTTACTGCCTCTTGGTAGAAATAGTGGATACATTATATCTGTATTTTGGATTTTTTTTGGTTTTTGTTTTCTTGAAAACTCCATTTTTCGATATGTTAATATATTCATCCTGATTACAGAAAGGGCTTGGTAGGAAGCTAGTTTTCCTCCTCAGGGTGACTTTCTATAGCTGGTCAAATAAACTCTGTTGTTATTGTCTAGTTGCTAAGTCGTGTCTGACTCTTTCACAACCTTATGAATTGCAGCCTACCAAGCTCCTCTGTCCATGGGATTTCTCAGGTATGAATACTGGAGTGGTTGCCATTTCTTTCTTCAGTGGACTTTCCTGACCCAGGGATCGAATCCATGTCTCCTGCAGTGGCAGGTGGATTCTTTACCATTGAGGCACCTGTAAAGCCCCCAAATACACCATATGTCTCTTCTATACTTGAACTTTAGACAGAAAGCTAATTTCTAATTTCCATCTATTTCACCTATTCCAAACTATTTGGATAGGGGACCTGTCTGTTGCTTTATACACTACATGTCGTTTTCTTGTGAGCACAGTAATAATAGCACATACCTTATGAGATTGTTATCAGGATTAAATGAGTTAATACATGTAAAATGCTTAGCCCTGTGTCTGGCCCATAGCCCTCAATAATAGCTTCTGATAATATTATGTTTTTTTTCTGAACCTGCAGTCTTGCTTATATTAGCATTCCACTTTGATAGAAATAGAGTGGTTTTGAGTTAGCCCAACTTAATCCTAACACTTAATCCTAACCAAGATAAATATGGCAATAGATGAAGAGCAAAAGGCAAATAAACAACAACCTCCCTGTAGGCCTAAGTGTCTGGGTGCAGCAGACCGGGGTCACACAGTGTGTGGCATAACCCCTCTTGGAGGGCTAAACCCACCATAGAGCCACGAAGCATGCAACCCACAAACTGCAGAACAATTATACCAAATAAATTTTCACACTGTTAAGAAAGTTCTAGGACTGACAACAGATTTCTGAACCTCTGGATCAGGCAAAGGGACTGAGAACTCCCAGGAATTTTGACTTTGGAGGCCAGTGGGATTTGACTACAGAACTTATAGAGGAGTGGGAAAACAGATTCTTGGAGGGCACAAACGAAACTTCAATGCCCACCAGGACCCAGGAGAAAGGAGCAGTGACCCCACAAGAGACTGAGCCCAACTTGCCTGTGAGTGTCAGGAGTCTCTGGCAGAGGCGTGGGTCGACAGTGGCCTGCTGCAGGGTCAGGGGTACTGAATACAACAATGCGTGCACAAGTCCTTTGGAAGGAGGTCGCCATTGTGCTCATTACCCCTACCATAGTTTGGTCTAGGGTCAAACAACAGGGAGGGAACACAGCCTTGCCCATCAACAGAAAATTGGATTAAAGATTTAATGAGCCCATCAGAAGGAGACCTAGTTTCCCCGTTAGTCTCTCCCATCAGGAAGCATCCATAAGCCTCTTACCCTTATCCATCAGAAGGCAGACAGAATGAAAACCACAATCACAGAAAACTAACCAATCTGATCACATGGACCACAGCCTTGTCNATTCAACTGAAGAAGCTTTCCCTCCCCTCCTGTTTGCTGCTGTTGTTCAATAACGAAAGAACTCTTTTGTAGACAGGGGCAAATATAATTATTCTGACAAATTTTACAAACACGATCCATAAACATCCATTAGGTTTGGTGCCAGTTCCTCGGGAAATTTGGTGCAAGAATCTGTTCCAAGCAGAGCATACTTGAATATTTTTGGCACAAAAATCCTCTCCATGTCTTGGTGCATATTTGGCTGGCACACGGAAGGCATTTTCAGTGAGTGCCAGCTCTGGAAACATTTGCATGACCTGGAAAGAATATGCCAGAAATGTGGAGAGGCAGAGGATTCCGAGTCTGAAACCCTGCATTCAGAATTGTGCTTTTCTGTGTCTGGGTCCAGTGTGCCTACTGATCTGTCGGGAAATGATGCCTTGCTTTTCCCAGTCAGTGAACCAACATATTTCTCTTCCCAGTTTTGACCAGTTGCCTCTATATTTTAAATATGAATTTGCAAATATAAGTATCTATGTTAATGAAATCTATTTTCAAAAGCTCTTTACAATTTTAGATGCTTTGACTTCTTATTCAGTCACTAAGTTGCATCTANTGGACTGGAATGGGTGAATTTAACTCAGATGACCATTACATCTACTACTGTGGGCAAGAATCCCTTAGACGAAAAGGAGTAGCCATCATAGTCAACAAGAGAGTCTGAAATGCAGTACTTGGGTGCAATCTCAAAAACAACAGAATGATCTCTGTTTGTTTCCAAGGCAGACCATTGAGTATCACAGTTATCCAAGTCTATGCCCTGACCAGTAATGCCAAAAAAGGTGAAGTTGAACGGTTCTATGAAGACCTACAAGCCCTTATAGAGCTAACATTAAAAAAAAAAAAGATGTCCTTTTCATTATAGGACATTAGGAAGTCAAGAGATACCTGGAGTAACAGGTAAATTTGGCCTTGGGGTACAGAATGAAGCAGGACAAAGGCTAACAGAGTTTGGCCAAGAGAATACACTGGTCATAGCAAACAACCTCTTCCAACAACACAAGAGATGACTCTACACATTGACGTCACCAGATGGTCAATAGCAAAATCAGATTGATTATATTCTTCGCAGGTGAAATGGAAAAGCTCTACACAGTCAGAAAAAACAAACAAACAAACAAAAGACCAGGAGCTGACTGTGGCTCAGATCATGAACTCCTTATTGCAAAATTCAGACAAACTGAAGAAAGTGGGGAAAACCACTAGACCATTCAGGTACGACCTAAATCAAATCCTTTATGATTATAGTGGAAGTGACAGATTCTAGAGATTAGATCTGATTGAGTGCCTGAAGAACTGTGGATGGAGGTTCATGACATTGTACAGGAGGCAGTGATCAAGACCATCCCCAANCCATGTCCATAAGTCTGTTCTCTATGTCTGTGTCTCCATCGCTGCCCTACAAATAATTTCATCAGTACTATCTTTCTAGATTCCATATGTATGTGTTCAGTTAAGTTCAGTTCAGTCTCTCAGTCATGTCAGACTCTTTCAACCCCATGAAATGTAGCACACCAGGCCTCCCTGTCCATCACCAACTCCCGGAGTATACTCACACATCCATCGAGTTGGTGATACCATCCCTCCATCTCATCCTCTGCTGTCCCCTTTTCCTCCTGCCCTCAATCCCTCTCAGCATCAGAGTCTTTTCCAGTGAGTCAACTCTTCCCATGAGGTGGCCAAAGTACTGGAGTTTCAGCTTTAGCATCATTCCTTCCAAAGAATGCCCAGGATTGATCTCCTTTAGAATGGACTAGTTGGATCTCCTTGCAGTCCAAGGGACTCTCAAGAGCCTTCTCCAACACCACAGTTCAAAAACATCAATTCTTTGGCACTCAGCTTTATTTACAGTTCAACTCTCACATCCGTACATGGCTACGGGAAAAACCGTAGCCTTGACCAGACGACCTTTGTTAGCANCTCTTCCTTCTCCTCCTCTATATCCTCTTCCCCTTTCTTCTCTCTCCTCCTTCTTGTTTTCTTCACCTTAATTTTCTATAATTGGACTACTCCTTCCTCAAGTTAACAACAAGTTTGGAACCAAAATATTTGAATTACAATCTTGAGTCCACCAGTTATGGAGGCGGTGTAGAGCAAGATGTCATGCCCTTACTTGTAAAATAAGAGCAATACTAATCTCAATATTTTAAGGTTACTATCTTAAGAGTATTCATATACAAAAGGTGCTTCATACATTATCTGGTAAAAAGAAACTTTAAGCAACATGAGCTGATGTTAACCGCTCATCTTTCCAATTTTCTTCTCACATTTTTCACCTGGGTCACAGCATTTCAGCCACACAGGGTTTCTCTCTGTGCCTTCAACAGGCTAAGATTTTTTTCTTAGGGTCTTAGCACTGGTGGTCTCACTCTTTGGAATTTTACCATCTATTTACTTATGCATCTTTTCTTCCCCTCCACCTCGCCCACTAAAATATAAACTCTAAGAAAGTGGAAATCTGGATTTCTTTTTCTAATGTCTATCCCCTAACACCATGTATGAAACAGAGTCTCCTGTTTAACATGTACTTGTTAAATGAAAGAATGATTTCATTTTATATTCAATCACAGAGTGACCTATAAAAAAGGATCCTTGATGACCAACTTCCCAGAATATTGGAAATAAAAGCAAAAATAAACAAATGGGATCTAATTAAAAGCTTCTGCACGACAAAAGAAAGTATAAGCAAGGGGAAAAGACAGCCTTCAGAATGGGAGAAAATAACAGCAAATGAAGCAACAGACAAAGAATTAATCTCAAAAATACACAAGCAACTCCTGCAGCTCAATTCCAGAAAAATAAATGACCTAATCAAAAAGTGGACCAAAGAACTAAGCAGACATTTCTCCAAAGAAGACATACAGGTGGCTAACAAACACATGAAAAGATGCTCAACATCACTCATTATCAAAGGAATTCAAATCAAAACCACAATGAGGTACCATCTCATGCCAGTCAGAATGGCTGCTATCCAAAAGTCTACAAATAATAAATTCTGGAAAGCGTCCAGAGAAAAGGGCACTCTCTTACACTGTTGGTGGGAATGCAAACTAGTACAGCTACTATGAAGAACAATGTGGAGATTCCTTAAAACCTGGAAATAGAACTTTGGTATGACCCAGCAATCACACTGCTGGGGATACACACCAAGGAAATCAGAATTGAAAGAGACACGTGTACTCCAATGTTCATTGCAGCACTGTTTATAATAGCCAGGACATGGAAGCAACCTAGATATCCATCAGCAGAAGAATGGATAAGAAAGCTGTGGTACATATACACAATGGAGTATTACTCAGCCATTAAAAGAATATACTTGAATCAGTTCTAATGAGGTGGATGAAACTGGAACCTATTATACAGAGTGAAGTAAGCCAGAAAGAAAAACATCAATATAGTATACTAATGCATATATATGGAATTTAGAAAGATGGTAATGATAACTCTGTATGCGAGACAGCAAAAGAGACACACATGTATAAAACAATCTTTTGGACTCTGTGGGAGAGGGCGAGGGTGGGATGATATGGGAGAATGGCACTGAAACATGTAAATTATTACATGTGAAACGAATTGCCAATCCAGGTTTGCTGCATGATACAGGGTGCTTGGGCCTGGTGCACTGGGATAACACAGAGGGATAGGTTGGGGAGGGAGGTGGGAGGGAGGTTCAGGATGGGGAACACCCATGGCGGATTCATGTTGATGTATGGCAAAACCAATACGATATTGTAAAGTAAAAAAATAAATAAATAAAAAATGAAATAGCCACACCCCCAAAAAAAAAAAAAAAAAAGCATTACATTCTCCACTCTGAGATGACCCAGAGCGATGGTACAGGGAAGGAGGTGGGAGGGGGGTTCAGGATGGGGAACACATGTATACCTGTGGTGGATCCATGTTGATGTATGGCAAAACCAATACAATATTGTAAAGTAATTAACCTCCAATTAAAAAAAATAAATTTATATTTAAAAAAAGAATAATAAAAGTGAGGCTGAATTCTTTCTTGAAGGTTATAGCATTGTTGAATTGGGCTTGAATCCAATTTTCTTTGCTGTGTCTAGTGTTCTTACCTCTGTTTCTCAAATGTTACTTTTTTTTAAATTATGCACACATGTTCAATAGTGTTGTAAATCTCTTCAAAGCATGCATTTTACTGTCTTTAGTTTATATAACACTTAGCTCACAATAAATACACAATAAGCATTTGCTGTTAGCAATGATTCACATGAAGATGTGTTTATGCTGTTACCTCCAGTATGATAAACATAAAAATGACTCTTTCTAAGCTTACTATAAAACATTGTTTGTGTAGGTGCTCCTAGTTAAAGTTCATTTGCGACATGTGTGCAAAGACCGTCAATGGCACTCCTAGGAGACATTGATGATTCCTGAATCTCAATCTGCACAGCAGATCAGGCAAGGAAATGAGAGCCAGAAGACAAGGGGAAGAGAGTGCAGGTAATCGTATGTCAGTTTAGAGGAAGGAGACAGTTGCAGTTTGTAAAGAAAGGTAAACTATGGCAAGTGCTGTGCTGGGCCTATGATGACCAAAGAAACCTAAATGGGATATTGCAGACAGAAATAGACACTGACAGAAGGAGTAAAGCAATTTTTGAAAAATCTAGAAAGTTAGTGCTTGTAATGAGCTTGGCTCTCCCAAGACATAAAAGAATGTTCCTAGCATGGGCGCTTAAATGATCAGGCTGACAAAATTATGTATTGTATAATATATGACATGGAATGATAACTCTTTCTTATATTTAAAGTTGGAGAGAAATGAAGGAGTGACATGTTTAATGTGAGGCAAGAAGAATGCTTTGCAACACTCTTCAATCATTTATTTTAATACCTAAAAATCTGACATGTCTATCCTCTTCTCTCCATTCCTACAGCAGTGGACATAGTTCAAATCCTCATCTTGTATCTCCTGGATCAAAACAGAATCCTCCTAACTCCAGAGGCCAAGCCACAGTCTCTGGAAGGATCCTCTGAATTGCAAGCTGACCATGCACTCCACTGCTAAGTAGCACTGCAGGCTCCTGGTCAGAGTGGCCAGTTCTTTAACTCTCATCACATTTATCCTGGGCCACTCATAAGCTGAGCACAAAAGAATTGATGCTTTTGAACTGTGGTGTTTGAAAAGAATCTTGAGAGTCCCTTGGACTGCAAGGATACCTAACCAGTTCATCCTAAAGGAAATCAGTCCTGGGTATTCATTGAAAGGACTGATGTTGAAGCTGAAACACCAATGTTTTGGCCACCTGATGTTGGGAAAGATTGAAGGCAGGAGGAGAAGGGAACGACAGAGGATGAGATGATTGGATGGCATCACTGACTCAATGGACATGAGTTTGGGTAAACTCTGGGGGTTGGTGATGGACAGGGAGGCCTGGCATGCTGTGGTTCATGGGGTCGCAAAGAGTCGGACACAACTGAGCAACTGAACTGAACTGAACTCATGTATTCATAGTTGTCCTCCAGCTCTCAAACACATAGTACCACTCAGGAAGCCTGCAAAATGTATATCTTTGGGCCTTAAAGATTTGATTTATATTTTGTTGTATAGTCACTCAGTCGTGTCCAACTTTGTGTGACTCCATGGACTACAGCATGCCAGACATCCCTGTCCTTCACTATTTCCCAGAGTTGATTCAAACTCATGTCCATTGAGTCGATGATGCCATCCAACCAGCTCATCCTCTGTCATCATTCTCTTCTCTTCCTGCCCTCAGTCTTTCCAGAAACAGGGTTTTTTTTCCAATGAGTTGGTGACACTAGGAAGAATCTATTACACTTGGCATCTCAAATTCAAAATCTTAGATGAGCTGTTCTTTGAGGTACCAAAAAGAAATCAAATAAGGTCCATGTTCTATGAAAATATTGTGAGAGTGTATTGATGTTTAAGTTAAAAAAAGTTAACCATACAACACAAAATGTAAAGAATGCTGTCCTTATACATAATATGTAATTCTTGACATAGAGCTGTAATCCTGTAATAAATGACCATTTGCCTGCCCTAAAATTTAAAGTTTAAAGGCTGGAGGTTAATACCTTTGAGTTTAGTAGAATAACAAAGTAGAAACATTCATTTTCCAAACTATTATATTAAAATGTGAGTTGATACTAATTTACCTACCAAAGCTGGACTATAAATACATTTTTTGCAATTGAATAAAATGGATGTAAAAATTACAACCAATTATTCAGTCAGCAGTGTTCTGAAACAATTACTTAGCCATTAAAAGAAATCATGCCATTTGCAGCAACATGAATAAACCTGAAGACTGTCATACTAAGTAAAGTAAATCAGTCAGAGAAAGAGAAATGTCATATGATATCCTTTATATGCAGAATTTAAAAAGAAATAGTACAAATGAAAGTATTTACAAAATAGAAACAGACTCACAGACTTAGAGAATGAACTTATGGTTACCAGGGAGGAAGGAAGAGAGAAAAAAATGGTTAGAAAAAAAAATGGAAGGAAGAGAGATTAACATGTACACACAACTATATTTAAAATGGATAACCAACAAGGACCTATTGCATAGTACAGGGAACTCTTCTCAATGTTATGTGGCAGCCTGGATGGGAGAGAAGTTTTGGGGGAAATGATCATATATATGTTTGGCTGTGTCATTTTGTTTCAACTGAAACTATCATAATATTGATAATTGGCTATATTCCAATGTAAACTAAAGAACTTAAAAAAAGCACAATTTTTACATTTGAGTAAAGTGGATATAAAATTATATCCAATTAATAAATCATCAGTATTCTTCAGCAATACTTTCCAATGGTAGGAGGAAATCTTTTAAAATGAATAAAGTGCATAAAATTTCCCATTCTTTATTCTAATGATTGTGTATAGGCACTAGGACATCACAACATTTGGAAATTAATAAATATATGGAGCATTTCATTAGACAGATTTTTAAAGTCCAAGTTATGTTTTTTATTAACTGACCTGAAGAAAAAAGAGGTTACTTCTGAACAAACTGTACGCTTTTTCTTAACAAGGACCTAATTACATGCATGCCTTTAGGATACTTTTATAATTACATGGCTAAAAAACTATTGTACCTTCTAATGTATATATAACAAAACATACTAAGTTGTTCCTATGAGAACATTTCAGGGTATTATTGGATGGTTTTTTTGGTTTTTTTTTTTTGCATTTTACACTTAAAAAGTACTTTAATAATCTTGCAGTGCTGGAAATCCCAATGTGTTTTTTAGCTAAGTTTCTTGCTTTTTCATTTTCAGTTCATTTCAGTCACTCAGTCATGCCCGACTCTTTGCAGCCCCATGAACTGCAGCATGCCAGGCCACCCTGTCCATCACCAACTTCTCGAGTTCACTCAGACTCACATCCATTGAGTCGGTGATGCCATCCAGCCATCTCATGCTCTGCCGTCCCCTTCTCCTCCTGCCCCCAATCCCTCCCAGCACCAGAGTCTNAAGAGAACATTTCATGCAAAGATGGGCTCGATAAAGGACAGAAACGGTATGGACCTAACAGAAGCAGAAAATATTAAGAGGTGGCAACAATACATAGAAGAACTGTACAAAAAAGATCTTCATGATTCAGTTAACCATGATAGTGTGATCACTCACTAGTGCCAGACATCCTGGAATGCAAAGTCAAGTGGGCCTTAGGAAGCATCACAATGAACAAAGCTACTGGAGGTGATGGAATTCCATTTGAGCTATTTCAAATCTTAAAAGATAATGCTGTGAAAGTGCTGCACTCAATATGTCAGCAAATTTGGAAAACTCAGCAGTGGTCACAGGCCCAGGAAAGGTCAGTTTTCATTCCAGTCCCAAAGAAAGGCAATTCTTCCCCATCTTTGGCTGCAAAGAATATAATCCATCTGATTTCTGTATTGACCATCTGGTGATGTCCATGTGTAGTCTTCTCTTGTGTTGTGGGAAAAGGGTATTTGCTATGACCAGTGCTTTCAAAAAGACTTGAGAGTCCCTTGGACTACAGGAAAATCAATCCAGTCAATCTTAAAGGAAATCAGTCCTGAATATTCATTGGAAGAACTGATGCTGAAGCTGAAACTCCAATACTTTGGCCACCTGATGCAAAGAACTGACTCACTGGAAAAGACCCTGATGTTGGGAAAGACTGAAGGCAGGAGAAGAAGGGGATGACAGAGGATGAGATGGTTGGATGGCAATAGCGACTCAATGGACATGAGTTTGAGTAAACTCCAGAAGTTCCTGATGGACAGGGAAGCCTGGTGTGCTAGTCCATGGGGTGGCAAAGAGTCGGACATGACTGAGTGACTGAACTGAAGTGAGACATAAGTGATGTGTAACTTTATGCAACTCCTTAAAAAAAAAAAAAAAAAGCTATGTTGATTTTGTAAACCAATTCTACAAGATTCTGTGAGAGAATAGGCAAACTACTGAGCAATGTACCTACAGCTCAATTCTAATAAAGAGAGAAATTTTCTACTTTTTGGAAATGGTTAATGTGGAGTTCTTCCTCCCCACCGTTTAACTGTGTAAACTTTCCAGGCATGCATTGGGTCTTTGATTTCTGGTCCCCCATGCTATGCACAGGTAGACACCTGATAGAGAGCCTGTGAAACACATTTGTGTTTCCTGTGGGTTCAGTGCCTGTTTTAGAGTTGAGAATGCCTGGACCAAATTCCAGTTTAGCTATTCAGAAATTAAGTAATCTGCCTCAAGGAGCTAGACCTGGGGGTCACTCACTTGCTAATTATTATTGGTCAATTATTATGGTTTTCATTTGCATGTACATAGGATAATGCCTTGAGACAGTAGTTTAAAACTGCTTTGGTTAGTTTTACATACTTTATATTTCATTAAATCCACATACCCCCCCCAAGGTAGCTGTGTTTTACAGATGAATACATGCAGATGGTGACTGCAGCCATTAAATTAAAAGATGCTTATTCCTTGGAAGAAAGTTATGACCAATCTAGATAGCATATTCAAAAGCAGAGACATTACTTTGCCAACAAAGGTCCGTCTAGGCGAGGCTATGGTTTTTCCTGTGGTCATGTATGGATGTGAGAGTTGGACTGTGAAGAAAAGCTGAGCGCTGAAGAATTGATGCTTTTGAACTGTGGTGTTGGAAAAGACTCTTGAGAGTCCCTTGGACTGCAAGGAGATCCAACCTGTCCATTCTGAAGGAGATCAGCCCTGGGATTTCTTTGGAAGGAATGATGCTAAAGCTGAAACTTCAGTACTTTGGCCACCTCATGCGAAGAGTTGACTCATTGGAAAAGACTTTGATGCTGGGAGGGATTGGGGGAAGGAGAGAAGGGGACGACAGAGGATGAGATGGCTGGATGGCATCACCAACTCGATGGACATGAGTTTGAGTGAACTCCGGGAATTGGTGATGGACAGCGAGGTCTGGCGTGCTGCGATTCATGGGGTCGCAAAGAGTCGGTCACGACTGAGTGGCTGAACTGAACTGAACATGTAAGACGCTAATGGACAAGTAATCACCAAGCCATTATTCCTTTTATATATGAACAATCAGGTAAGAGTTTGAAAATCTGCTCATAATAACTATCAGGTGGTGTTAGGTGAACTTTTTCAGGACGCTAAATACAATTTTTATGAAATACTGTTTTCTCGTTTGAGTCTAAAATAACTGATAGAGCAGCACTGCATTCCTTCCTTCTCTTTGTTCTCAAACCACATATCCCAGTAAATGTATCTGCAAACTCCCCGTCAGATGGGTGACCCGCCTTCGAACGCAGGAAAACCGGCGCGCTTCGTGAGGCCGCCGCAGCCTCCTGCTCGCCCGCAGCTCCTACCTCCGGGCTGCCCCCGAAGCCCGCACTGAGAACGATCGGCGGCGGTGACGAGTCCCGGGGGCCGAGAGCCCCCACGCTGCCCGCCCGCGCACATTCCGTCTCTGACTCGGGCCGAGCAGCCCCCCGGCCCTCAGGGCCCTCGCAGGCCTCCGCCGGACTCGCGGTCACGCGCAACCCGCCCTCAGGCGCTCGAAAGCAGGCCGCCCCGTCCGGGCCAGCCCCGCAGGGGCCCGGCTGGCGCC
This sequence comes from Neotragus pygmaeus, assembly GCA_006410875.1. Lineage (NCBI taxonomy): Eukaryota > Metazoa > Chordata > Mammalia > Artiodactyla > Bovidae > Neotragus > Neotragus pygmaeus. The sequence continues at coordinate 27,492 of SJYV01028180.1, forward strand.
GGGGGCCGGGCTGAAGCCGACTCACACCCCGCGCGGAGTCGGCCCACCCGCGTCCACCAACCGGCGCGCCGCCGCCCGCCAATCCCAGCTGACGCGCGTCGGCCCACCGTCTTCTGCCCCGGAAGCGCCGGGGCGAGCCGGGGCGGGGCGGGGCTCTGCCCGCCCCCCGGAAGACGTACGGCCTTCCAATAGGTGGTGCCGTCCGCGCCTGGCGCCCATTGGCCGAGAGGGCTTCGGCGGGCGGGGCCGCAGGGAGCGGTGAGTGTCGACCCCGGGCGCCTAGTCGCTTCGTGGTCCGAGGAGCGCCCCGAGGAGCGGTGAGTGGCGGAGGCGAGGCGGGGCTGAGAGGCGGCGGGGCGTCCTCCTGGGGCTGTCCCGGCAGGGGCCTCGGGAAGGCAGGCGGCGTCCAGCGGGGACGCCCTGGAGGGACCGGGGTCTGCACCCGCTCCCCGGCGCTCGGGCGCCGGCGGGCACCGTGTGTGCTGGATGAGGGAGCGGCGGCGAGCGCCCGAGGGCCCGGGGAGGCTCTGAGGGCGCCCCTGCGGTGCTCGGAGGACGAAAGGTGCGCGCCTTCAGGCCAGGCGTCGGCGGCAACAGTAGGGGCAGTGTTTTCCGGGGGCTCCTTGTGTTCCAAAGTCGGTACTGGAAATAATTCGGAATTCCGCAGTAAATTAACGGTGCAGCTGTCCCCGAATTGCAATTAGGAAAATTACCTGACGTTTTAGGTTCAAGAGCCTAGACAAAATACAGCAAATTCAACATGATGTCACATTTTTAATGTAGAGACTCTTCCAGCCTGTGATCAGCTTCCAGTGTTTTAGAAAATAGCCCTTTAATCTCTGAAGGCAGAGGTCGTGGGTTGGAATTCTGGCTCCATCACTTATTGGCTGTGTGATCTTGGACAAGAGACAATCTCCGTATTGATACTTTCACTTTCTGTAAAATAAAGATAACAATAGGATAGGCTCTTAAGGTTATGTATGAGGACTGAATGAAAGAATACAGTGTAAAGTGGCCAGAAAGATTGATCATGTAGTAAATAATAAATGTTAGCCATTATTTTTTTTTAATAAAGGATTAGAGTATTAGGAGCTTGCATATTACTTGGACTCAAAGCTGTGACATTGTTAGAATGTAATATTAAGTTTTGTACAAGTCTCATTGGTGGTGTAAACTGTATCCTAAAATAAGCCAAGTGAAAGTCGCCCAGTCGTGTCCCTGACTCTTCGTGACTGTGTGGATAGTCCACGGAATTCTCCAGGTCGGAATGCTGGAGTGAGAAGAGTCTTTCCCTTCTCCAGGGGATCTTCCCAACCCAGGATCAAACCAGGTCTCCTGCACTGCAGGCAGATTCTTTACCAGCTGAGCCACCAGGGAAGCCCAAGAATCCTGGAGTGGACAGGCTGTCCCTCCTCCAGGGGATCTTCCTGACTCAGGAATCCAACCCAGATCTCCTGCTTTGCAGGTGGATTCTTTATCAACTGAGCTATGAAAGTGAATAGTGAAAGTTAAAGTCTCTCAGTTACCTCCAACTGTTTGCGACCCCGTGGACTGTATAGGCGTGGAATTCTCTAGGCCAGAACACTGGAGTGGGTAGCCTTTCCTTTCTCCAGGGTTTCTTCCCAACCCAGGAATGGGAGCCCAGGTCTCCTGCATTGCAGGTGGATTCTTTACCAGCTGAGCCACAAGGGAAGCCCCTAAAATAAGCTATGAGGGAAGCCCCTAAAATAAGCCAAAGTGAACACTGAATCAGAGGTGTATCCATCACATTGCAGAAGGCTTCCTTCCCTGTTGCATTCTTGCTAGAGCCAGTCTCAAAAATGAGACACTGTTGTACTTGAATAATTGGAAAAGCTAAATTACTAATTCAGAATTGATCAGAAATTAAGCATATGCTGAAATTTTTCTGTTAGGTAGAAAATATAATTTACATGGCCTTGGTTTGTACAACTTGGGGAAAATCTATGCAATGTTAAATTTAAGCTGTTCACATAAATTAAACCCACATCAATCAGGTAATAGAAGGTAAAGCAATTCTGTTATGAACTTCTTTAATAAGTGAATTCTGACTTAATCATACTACATAAGTAAAAACAGATTTTTATGGCATTCACTTTTCATTAAAGGTTAAAATGTTTATTATGTTCCATATATGACTTCCCTTGTAGCTGAGTCAGTTAAAGAATCTGCCTGCAGTGCAGGAGACCTGGGTTCTATCCCTGCGTTGGGAAGATCCCCTGGAGAAGAAATGGCAACCCACTCCAGTATCCTTGCTTAGAAAGTCTCATGGACAGAGAAGCCTGGTGGGCTGCAGTCTAATGGGGTCTCAAAGAGTCGGGCACGACTGAGCAATTAACACTTACTTATTATGTTCCATATATAATTGAAACCTATGGCCATTTCACTGATGTTTGACAAAAATTGAAATTGTATTGGTCAAAGACTGATGCTGATAGATGGCCTCAAGAAAATGTTTAACTTGTGAAGGCTTCCCAGTCTATGATGGGAGCCACTGTCTACACGAATGACCACTTTAAAAACATAAATACGGAAAACGTGAGCAAAATGATTGGTAGCTCAGATAGTAAAGACTCTGACTGCAATGCATGAGACCTGGGTTGGATCCCTGGGTTGGGAAGATCCCCTGGAATAGGAAATGGCAACTCACTCCAGTATTCTTGCCTGGAGAATTCCATTGACAGAGGAGCCTGGTGGGCTACAGTCCATGGGATCACAAGAGTCAGATACAACAGTAGCTAACAGAAGGAAAAAATATAGACAGACATTACTTAGCACTTGGCTGAAGCTGAAACTCCAATACTTTGGCCACCTGATGTGAAGGACTGACTCATTGGAAAAGACCCTGATGCTGGGAAAGATTGAGGGCAGGAGGAGAAGGGGAGGCCAGAGGATGAGATGGTTGGATGGCATAACTGACTTGATGGACATGAGTTTGAGCAAGCTCCAGGAGTTGGTGATGGACAGGGAGGCATGGCATGCTGCAGTCCATGGGGTCGCAAAGAGTCAGACATGACTGAGCCATTGAACTAAACTGGTTATAAAACTGACAAGAGTATATAACTTTTTATATGGAGCTGTTAGATTCTGGTACAGTGGTGGTTCCTGTTTTCTCTGATGTATAACAGTTGGAGTTTGAGAGTTTATTATAAGGTCAAGTAAGGTTAGTTGGAAAAGGCAATGGCACCCCACTCCAGTACTCTTGCCTGGAAAATCCCATGGACGGAGGAGCCTGGTAGGCTGCAGTCCATGGGGTCGCTAGGAGCCGGATATGACTGAGCGACTTCACTTTCATGCATTGGAGAAGGGATTGGCAACCCCCTCCAGTATTCTTGCCTGGAGAATCCCAGCGACGGGGGAGCCTGGTGGGCTGCCGTCTATGGGGTCGCACAGAGTCNTTTTTTTAATATACCCAGAGGCTATTTTCAGAGAAGACAGTGGTACCCCACTCCAGTACTCTTGCCTGGAAAATCCCATGGACGGAGGAGCCTGGTAGGCTGCAGTCCATGCTAAGGGTCGGACACAACTGAGTGACTTCCCTTTCAATTTTCACTTTCATGCATTGGAGAAGGAATTGGCAACCCACTCCAGTGTTCTTGCCTGGAGAATCCCAGGGACGCGGAAACCTGGTGGGCTGCCGTCTATGGGGTCACACAGAGTCAGACACAACTGAAGTGACTTAGCAGCAACTACATATAAAACCGATAACCAATAAACACAGGGAAATAAGTTTTCTAAATTAAAATAAAAATGCTAAAACTCAAAAGAGTTGTCCATAATCAATATCGTCTTCTCCCAACCTCTCTTAAATACCCAGAGAAGTCTTCGGCTCCAACACTAACAGCTACTGTTACTACAGGCTCTAATAAGTCCTGTTGCCAAATCCATGCCCAATTCTTAATTTTCATCTTACTTGACCTTTGAGCAGTGTTTGGCATAGCTGGTCACCTCCTCCTTAAAACACTTTGTTTACTCAGATGTGAAACGCCACGCTCTCTTGCTTCCTCTCCGGCTTCACTGGCTAGCCCTCCATACCATCCCCCGACCTCTCCATCCAATTAGCCTCTAAGTACTGAAGTGAATTTGGTAAGAGATATCTGTGATTCATTGTGTGGTATTTCAGTAATTCAACAGCCTGAGGCAAAACAAACAAAAAGAAAAGCACTAAATATATGTAAATGGGATGTATGGAGAATATGTTTCTTAGCAGAGGAAATATATTTCTTAGGAGCTGGCTTTGAAATATGGGTGGACTAAATGGCAACCCACTCCAGTACTCTTGCCTAGAAAATCCCACGGACAGAGAAGCCTGGTGTCCATGGGGTCGCAAAGAGTCAGACACAACTGAGCAACTTCATTTCAACTTCACTATGTCCTCAAGTCTCCTGGAAAGCTGGCTGCTACCATGTTCTTATTACTTCTGCCGTGTAGAAAGCAGAGCAAATGCCTCTCCAAAGCCCTTCATTTTATTCAAATGCTGAAACTCCACTACAGGATGACATGGAGTCTGGGAATCACAGACACACATTTGCCTCATTTTAGTGACTGAATAACGCCTGTAGTTGATGGGCATCCAGAGCTACTCTATCGGGATGGCGCACCACCCACTGCGCCAGGGTGGTAGGGCTGGAAGTCTGCGCACAGGCTGACGGAAGAGCAGTGTTGTACACCATGATCACTGCAGCTCTGCACAACACATTCAACTATACATTGTGAATGAGGGATGACAGAGGGCCACACCATGTATTCTACAGTAATATCCATAAACTATTTATCACGTGTATTTATCCTGTGTTTCCAAGATTTTATCATCACCCTGCATGCTACAGACTGAATGTTTGTGCCCCCCCGCCCAAATCCATCTGCTGAAATCCTGATCCTCAGTGTGATAGTATAAAGAGGTGGACGTCTTCAAAGTAATGGTTTATGAGAGTGGAGCCCTCGTGGATGGGATTCGTGACCACGGAAGAGAGGCCCCTTCCCTTCTCCGCCCTGTGAAGACCAACTGTAGAATTGGAAGCAGGCTCTTACCAGACACCGAATATGCCAGCACCTTGATCTTGAACCTGCCAGCCTCCAGAACTGCGAGAAATAAACGGTTGTCAAGTATAAGCCACCCAATCTATGGCATGGTAGTCACATAGGTTAAGACAATGGAGAATCTACACATGGTGATAAATGTGTTTGGACCTGTTCTGGTCCAGTTCAAAATACTTACAATATGGGCTGGGTCCTCAGCTCCCGAAAAACAAAGGTAGTTTTGACCTCTGCAAAGCTGCCCAAATAACAAACAAGGAAATGAAATTCACAGGTCCTTGCTATACTATTGGCATAGTTCTGGAAACTTTCACACACCTACTCCACCTAACCCTTACACTCTCTCAAGGCAGAGACAGTGCTTAAGCCTCATTACAACCATATGAAGTGAGTACTAACACTTTGGGTGCCAGGCGGGGGGTGGTTCCTTGGGGGCTCAATGGTAAAGGAGACATAGGTTCGATCCCTGGTCCAGGAAGCACCCCTGAAGAAGGAAGTGGCAACCCACTCCGGTGTTCTTGCCCAAAGAATCCCATGGACAGAGGAGCCTGGTGGGCTACAGTCCTAGGATCACAGAGAGTCAGACACAGCTTAGTGACTGAAAGTGAAAGTGAAGTCGCTCAGTGGTGTCCGACTTTTTGCGACCCCATGGACTGTAGTCTACCAGGTTCCTCTGTCCATGGGATTTTTCAGGCAAGAATACTGAAGTGAGTTGCCATTTCCTTCTCCAGAGGATCTTCTCAACCCAGGGACTGGGCCCAGGTCTCCCGCACTGTAGGCAGACGCCTTACCATCTGAGCCACCGGGGAAGTACAACAACTAACACTTTTTTAGGCTCCAGCAGGCTAAAGAACTAAGATTTAAACTCATTTCCTCTGCTTCTAAAATGAATGGTCTCTCCTCCATGACACACTATTTGTTCCAGTTATACAAATGAGTCAACAAGGACTGTAAGAGATTGAAAAGCTGGCCTAATGTCACATGGCCAATCCTTGGCAAAGCTGAAATTCAAACTTGGGTTTTTCTAACTTCTAGTTCCATATTCTTTCCCCTATACAGCAGAACAGTTACATATCTTTTTAAAGCCAGGGATAAAAAGAGAAGATAGAAAGAAGCCAAGAGGGAATTTGGGGTCTGTGTCTTTATACTGGACAAGAATAAGCTCAACATGTTAAAAGAAATAGCAGATATCGGAACATTCATTATTCTGCATTTCTACAGCCTTGAGTGGTTGAATTGGAACCATCCCCAGAATGAGGACCAAATTAATGCTGAAATCACTGCAGTTATTCCAAAGGTCAGGAGCACAGCGCTAATGAGGTCAGGGCCAGGACTTCAGACTGCCCGACTTCTCTCTGGTCTAAAGCCAACCTTCAAAGCTCTCCCTATAATGCCAACTCAGAAACTAATCCTGTTGGTTACAAGTAAGACCAGGGAGAGAGTAAGAGTCTGTACACTGTTAACACTGTCAGAAAAACAAAGCTGGAGCACATGCCCTACAGCATGGGCATTTATTTTATGCTGGGTCACAGCCACTAGTTTTATATTATAATCAAAGGAGAGCCTTCTATATTGAGCAGAGGAATGAACAACAGGAGCTTCAGCTGTGGATTCTATCAGATGCAAAGCTCTAGGCCGTGTAATAGAACTGTCAGAGCGTATGAAGAAGACACACTCCACGGTGCTGCCCCTCCAAGGGACTCTGCTCCCCTCCCCTTCCCGTCTCCTCACCCTGCGGGCACAGAGCTCTCTGGGACTTGACCTTGATTTCTCTGGAGAAATACATCAGGAGATTGGGCCACCGAACTACAATATTCACAGCAGTACTAAAAGTGATCAGGCCTTTTCTTCAAATATAGTAGGCATTCAGACCAATTTTTTTTAGTTGATCCACAATTTTGTGTTAGTTTCAGGTATACCACACAGTGATTCAGTTATTTTTTCTAATTATATTCAAAAAGGCAGTGGCAGCCCAGTCCAGTATTCTTGCCTGGAAAATCCTGTGGATGGAGGAGCCTGGTGGGCTGCAGTCCATGGGGTCGCTGAGAGTTGGACACGACTGAGCAACTTCCCTTTCACTTTTCACTTTCATGCATTGGAGAAGGAAATGGCAACCCACTCCAGTGTTCTTGCCTGGAGAATCCCAGGGACGGGGGAGCCTGGTGGGCTGCCGTCTGTGGGGTTGCACAGAGTCAGACACGACTGAAGTGACTTAGCAGCAGCAGCAGCATAGGTTATTACAAGATACTGAATCCAATTCTCTATGTTGTATAGTAAACCCTTGTTGCTNGGGGGAGCCTGGTGGGCTGCCGTCTGTGGGGTTGCACAGAGTCAGACACGACTGAAGTGACTTAGCAGTAGCAGTGTATATATATCAATCCCAGTCTCCCACTATATGCCTCCCCTTCTCCCTGCTGGTAACCATAAGTTTGTTTTCTACATCTGTGACTGTTCGGTAAAGAAACTCTTTGTGCCATTTTTGGATTCCATATACAAGTGATATCTGTCTTTTCTGACTTCACTCAGTGTGACCATCTCTGGGCCCACCTGTGTTGCTGCAAATGGCATTATTTCATTCTCTTTTATGGCTGAGTAATATTCCATTGTTTATATAGACCACATCTTCTTTATCCACTCCTCTTTCAACGGATATTTAGGTTGCTTTCCTCTCTTAGCTATTGTAACTGGGCCTGTTTTAAACAACGATTAAATATGGGGTGCTAGAAATTGCTGTTCTCTTTTTATGACTTCCCTGGTGGCTCAGACGGTAAAGCATCTGTCTACAATGTGGGAGACCTGGGTTCGATCCCTGGGTCGGGAAGATCCCCTGTAGAAGGAAATGGCAATCCACTCCAGTACTATNCACATTGCAGAAGGCTTCCTTCCCTGTTGCATTCTTGCTAGAGCCAGTCTCAAAAATGAGACACTGTTGTACTTGAATAATTGGAAAAGCTAAATTACTAATTCAGAATTGATCAGAAATTAAGCATATGCTGAAATTTTTCTGTTAGGTAGAAAATATAATTTACATGGCCTTGGTTTGTACAACTTGGGGAAAATCTATGCAATGTTAAATTTAAGCTGTTCACATAAATTAAACCCACATCAATCAGGTAATAGAAGGTAAAGCAATTCTGTTATGAACTTCTTTAATAAGTGAATTCTGACTTAATCATACTACATAAGTAAAAACAGATTTTTATGGCATTCACTTTTCATTAAAGGTTAAAATGTTTATTATGTTCCATATATGACTTCCCTTGTAGCTGAGTCAGTTAAAGAATCTGCCTGCAGTGCAGGAGACCTGGGTTCTATCCCTGCGTTGGGAAGATCCCCTGGAGAAGAAATGGCAACCCACTCCAGTATCCTTGCTTAGAAAGTCTCATGGACAGAGAAGCCTGGTGGGCTGCAGTCTAATGGGGTCTCAAAGAGTCGGGCACGACTGAGCAATTAACACTTACTTATTATGTTCCATATATAATTGAAACCTATGGCCATTTCACTGATGTTTGACAAAAATTGAAATTGTATTGGTCAAAGACTGATGCTGATAGATGGCCTCAAGAAAATGTTTAACTTGTGAAGGCTTCCCAGTCTATGATGGGAGCCACTGTCTACACGAATGACCACTTTAAAAACATAAATACGGAAAACGTGAGCAAAATGATTGGTAGCTCAGATAGTAAAGACTCTGACTGCAATGCATGAGACCTGGGTTGGATCCCTGGGTTGGGAAGATCCCCTGGAATAGGAAATGGCAACTCACTCCAGTATTCTTGCCTGGAGAATTCCATTGACAGAGGAGCCTGGTGGGCTACAGTCCATGGGATCACAAGAGTCAGATACAACAGTAGCTAACAGAAGGAAAAAATATAGACAGACATTACTTAGCACTTGGCTGAAGCTGAAACTCCAATACTTTGGCCACCTGATGTGAAGGACTGACTCATTGGAAAAGACCCTGATGCTGGGAAAGATTGAGGGCAGGAGGAGAAGGGGAGGCCAGAGGATGAGATGGTTGGATGGCATAACTGACTTGATGGACATGAGTTTGAGCAAGCTCCAGGAGTTGGTGATGGACAGGGAGGCATGGCATGCTGCAGTCCATGGGGTCGCAAAGAGTCAGACATGACTGAGCCATTGAACTAAACTGGTTATAAAACTGACAAGAGTATATAACTTTTTATATGGAGCTGTTAGATTCTGGTACAGTGGTGGTTCCTGTTTTCTCTGATGTATAACAGTTGGAGTTTGAGAGTTTATTATAAGGTCAAGTAAGGTTAGTTGGAAAAGGCAATGGCACCCCACTCCAGTACTCTTGCCTGGAAAATCCCATGGACGGAGGAGCCTGGTAGGCTGCAGTCCATGGGGTCGCTAGGAGCCGGATATGACTGAGCGACTTCACTTTCATGCATTGGAGAAGGGATTGGCAACCCCCTCCAGTATTCTTGCCTGGAGAATCCCAGCGACGGGGGAGCCTGGTGGGCTGCCGTCTATGGGGTCGCACAGAGTCGGACACGACTGAAGCGACTTAGCAGCAGCAGCAGCAAGGTTAGTAAGAGGGAATTCAGAATGGTATTCAAAACATTTCATGACATTCTCCACAGGCAGAGATGGGAATAGGGCATATTGAGGTTTTTCTTTTCATTCACTGTGAATGTCCTCTTATGTTAGGAACGCCTCAAGACCTTGAGAAGCCCAGTGTTGTCCCCCCACCTCCACCCCACCTTGGTCCATGAGGGATGCTCTGTGTTGCCTGTCCACACACAAATGATCAGTTTAGAATGTAACTGTTACTCCCTTTTGGACTTAATCTTGATGAAGAAAATCCATGCAAGAGTTAACTGCCTGGTTAAATACTTCTATGAGACTAGAAGAGAGACTTCCCAAGTTTATACTTAAACTTTCTTTTCTTCCTTTTCTACCTCCTACTCCACCACACCTAAAGCGGCCCATTAGCAGGAGTTTTTCACATTAAGGGGGTGTCCAGGAGAGAAGAGTAGAAATTAGACAGTGGGCTTGGAAACGGACCCATAAGCCACATTAAGGAATGTGAACTTTATATTATCCAGTAGGAGTGAATGATAACTAACATAATCACTGTAAAAATTCAGATTCTCATCTTTATAGGTAGTTTTTAATTGCTTTATGTGTGCTAGATTTGCATAAATACAGTATTGTTTATGCTGACAGTAGCTTTCCTTTGATTTCTATCAGAGTTTTGAAAATACTTCTATCTGCCTGATACAGAAATCGGGTAGGTGACCCTTGGATTTAAAGAATGTTGTTTAATCAGCATGATCCCAGTAATAGATTAGTTAAATTTCCTTTGTAGTCCTCTCAAGAACTTATGTTTGTTTATAACATACGCTTTAATAAGGTCCTTGCACTGGCTGTCAAGTTAGCGGTCTCTTGGGTGCAAAGAGGATCTATTCCTGACTCACAAGACTTTTTGAATGAGCTCATCCACTTTTAGTCTGTGGTTAGGATCTATAATTATTAAATATTTTGCACACTTTCTTAGATCCTAAGTTTTATATTACTGAATTTTCTCTATATACTTTTCCATGTTTCTGAAGGGATGTGCGTGTCCGACTCTTTGAGACCCCATGGACTGTAGCTCATCAGGCTTCTCTGCCCATGGGGCTTCTCCAGGCAAGAATACTGGAGTGGGTTGCCAGTCCCTCTTCCAGGGGATCTTCCCAACCCAGGGATTGAACCCAGGTCTCCCACATTTCAGGCAGATTCTTTACCCACTGAGCCACCATGGAAGCCCTCTGAAGGTATATGCCACCCCAAAATATGCTACTTCAGAAAAAAGTTTACTTTGAGCTGAAGGCAATTAAGAAGCAGCAAAAGCAGAAAGAACTATTTTTCCTTGCACTATCTGCCTAAAAAAAGGACATAATTTTCCCTTTGTGAAGGACTGACTTCGCTCCTGTACCAGGAGAATAAGTGTTATCATTGGAGACAGAAATTTGGCACTGAGATGGTCTACACAGTGTAACTTTACTAAAATAGCCTTTATCTTTTATTATTCTTCCTCATATATTTATTTTGCAATAATTTACCACCCCTAGAAGCTCAAACCCCCTTTCCCTTGTCTTGTCAGTTTCCCGCAGTTTATCACTCTTTTTTAAAATGGTGTGTAAACTCCACATGTAATTGCTGCTCTTTGCACATAGAAATTAAATATTGTCATCAAGTACATTTTGTGTACGTTTTTTCCTGTTTATCTTCTGTCAGCTTAATTTGCAGATCTCAGGATAGGTCATCAGAGAGTAGAGAAGCTTTTTTTCCTTTGCTGAACTTCTGTCTCATTTTCACGTTTTATCGTGTTTAATGGCTGTTATGGTCTGGTTTGTGCTGTTTAAATATTACCTATGGCACTGACTTTTTTGGTCACTTTAGTTTTCAGATTAGTGGTTGTCATTCTTGACTGCATAACAGAATGATCAGTGAGGCTTTTTAAAGGACCTAGTTTTCTGGGGCCTGTTCCAGAACAGACCCACTGAATCAGACTATCTGGCTGAGGTCCATGAAGTCTAATATCCAAAATCAGTGTCACAGAAAACCAGAGGCAGACACAAATTAGAGTGGTAAAGGCGAATCTTGTTCAGTGACTGTTGCAATGGTGGAAAAGAAACCTTGGGATAGAACTAGGCTCCATTTTGAATACAGTAAGGGCAAATGGGGGTGGACAGCCAGGGAGCAAGGTGGGTACCAGTGAGTGAAAAATTACTAAGGGGTATTGCCTAAAGCGCGTGGACAGGATTCTTGCTAAAGGCAGGCTAGGGCGATAAGACTGAAAGTGGGGTAAGGAAGTTCGAGGGTAGGGGATTTCATTAAGCTGATTCAGCAGGACTCCTGCGGAAACTGGACTGTGGAGTCCAAGGACAAGCCCAGGAGCTGGCGCGTGCTGCCCAGTCGTGCCCGACTCTTTGTGACCCGGGGACTGTAGTCTGCCAGGCTTCTCAGTCCATGGGATTCTCCAGGCAAGAGGACTGGAGGGCTTGCCATGCCCTCCTCCAGGGCAATCTTCCTGACCCAGGGATCAAACCTGCATCTCTTACATCTGCATTGCAGGTGGATTCTTTACCGCTAAGCCACCAGCTTCCCAAGGGCTAGGGCTCATTGCGAAGAGAACTCAGAGGAGCCTGACCAAGGAGAGAGTCTTCGTCAGCATCAACAACTACTGCAAATTACAGCAAGGTAATTCTGATGTGTGCACCTGTGGTGAGAACTGCATCCTTATTCCCACAGAGGTGTGAGCCTTGATACTCCATTTAGATCTTTTCTTGCAGTAACTTCGTGATTTGTAAATGGACAGCTTTCTCCAGAGCCTGTTCTTCCTTCGCCTTTTTCTGGAGAGTGCCGTGGCTCCAGAAGGAGAGACGCTAATTCATGTTCTGAAGCAGATGCACTCGAGTGCATGTTGAGGGCCTGCTGTGTTTCGGAGAGCGTTCTGCGTGGTGGGGCGACAGTGGTTAGAAAGCAGACGTGGGACCACCCCTCTTATTAGTAAGGGACATGGTAGTCAAAGAGCAGAGTATAGGTGTGTGTGTTCAGTCGTGTCTGATTCTTTGTGACCCCATGGACTGTAAACTGCCAGGCTCCTCTGTCCGTGGGATTCCCAGGCAAGAATACCGGGGTGGGTTGCCATTTCCTTCTCCAGGGGGATCTTCCCGACACAGAGACCGAATTCAGGCCTCTTGTGCTTCCTGCATTGGCAGTAGGATTCTTTACCACTGAGCCCCCTGGGAAACCCAGAATATAGTATATCAGTAAGTAAGCAAGTTCGTTTCACATGGTGATACACTATGCGGAAAATAAAGGTATTACAGTGATTTGGGGAATGTTGTGTTAAGGACAGGAGGTTTAAACTGAAATCGTTACTACAGGCTGTTACTAGTCACGCTCAGATTTGGGGTCTAGTAATCCAGGCAGAGAAGTGATGGCAAGTACAAAGGCCCAGAGTCAGTGACGAGCTGGACTTACCCAAGGGGCAGGAAGGAAGCCAGTAGGAGAGGAGTGCTGTGGGCAGGGCGTGTGGTGAGCCTGAGATCCGTGGGGGCGATGCCAAGGCTTTTCATCTTGAGCAGCTGGCTCAATTATCATTTTAATAGTAAAATTATTAAGACAAGTAAGACTGAGGCAAATTGAAGGAAACCTGAAGGATCAAGAGATGCCCACTAGGCATGAAGCTGTAAATAGGACTTTTGGAGCTGGGACTTTGGATCTGTGTGTGTGTGTGCGCGCGTTTTTCCCTTTGTGTGTGTGTCTGTCTGTTTTTTTCCCTTCTTGTGTGTGTGTCTGTGTGTGCGTTTTTCCCTTTGTGTGTGTCTGTCTGTTTTTTTCCCTTCTTGTGTGTTGTGTGTGTGTCTGTGTGTGTGTGTGTGTCCGTTTTTCCCTTTGTGTGTGTCTGTCTGTTTTTTTCCCTTCTTGTGTGTGTGT